>MWSQ01005626.1:0-47612 GCA_002116395.1 Ramularia endophylla | reverse complement strand
CTAAATACGTTGATTCTTACTTAGGGGTACATAAATGTGTTACGGTTAAGAAGAGTACGGTCTGAATAGAGTATAGCGAGTAAATAAGAAGTGACTAAATACGGTAAAAGACAAGTTTATGTACGAAGTCTAAAAGAGAGTCTAGAGGAAAGCTCTACTATATAGCTAAGTTAGGTAGGCCTTAGGCTACAACCCCGTAGGGCGGAGGTAGAGGTAAGCTAGCCGTAACAGAGAGTAATAATTTAAGAGGATAACGATCCTTCTTATATACGTACTTATAAGCTACTTACTATAGAGATTAAAGAACGTAATATTAAGTTTACTAGCTACTTAGTAAACTTACCGGATCTTACTCTAATTAAGACATTATACGACGACTAAGGGAAGCTAGATAAAGCCTTTATCTACTCGATTACTTCTAAGGTAAAGGCTATACGTTAAAGGGCGATAGATTAACTTAGAGCTACGTAGTAAGGAATAAGAATAGATCCGTTCGTTTAGAAGCGTACCTATATACTATATTATAAACTACTCGTAGATAGGTGTACGGCTATTAGATATAGCAATAAGTATAGAGATAGGTAGTTACTAGTATAGGTAGTTTAGTCGATAATAACAACTTCTTACTACTATTAACTTTATTAAAAACTATTAACTTCTTACTTATACCTTATCCGATACCGCCCTTATTAACACCGCCTTAAACCTCGCGACCGCCGCCGTCTATTCGCCCTATAGAGCCGCCTTAATCTCGATTAATACTACTATTAAATCCGAGCGTACGAGCCTATCTTAGTCGTCGAGCCTACGCTATAGCTACTCTACCTAAGCCTTTAAAACTTCTATATTATCTTTAAGAGTAAGGATACGGTCTTTAGCGTAATTTTCACTATTGCCTAGTACTAAATGCCTACGGAACTATAGCATATTGCGTAGACTCCGCTAGTTATTACGCTTTTATAGTATCTTTATCTTAGGACTATTAAAATCGTCTATTTTAGCTATAGGAAAATTAGTACACCTTTTTAAAAGCCTTAGTAACAACATGGAATTTACTAGAATAATATATATAGTATGGTTATAGAGGAATCTCTTGTTTGCATACAAATTACTCTAGTAGAAGGAGGCTGGATAACGCGGGGTTTGATCGGCCGAAATAGACTTTCGGACCCTCTATGGAAACGCCAGCTGCTAGAATACCTTTTAAGCAGAAGGAAACCTTGAAGGTTGGTGCCTGCAATTTGTCTTCCATAGCAGTTTTGCAATGTGTACAGGACCGACGATAATTCAACTTCTTAGATCCAGAGATTACGACGAAGAGGAATTTCGAGAGAGGAGTTCTTTAAGAAAGGAGTGGATGAAAAGGTGAGTTATGATCGTTTTTGTTGTTCGAATTCATCTAATGCTAGACTGGATGGACGAGACGAGGTGTCGTCAAGCAAAGCTTTTCCACAAGCTCCACATTCCTCTAAAATGTCAGCCTAAGGCATCCATCTGCCTTCCATAGCCACACCATGCCATGCCATGCTAGAGCATATTGCAATATGATATATGCGTACAGAAACACACATGCCATTCATCTCGCTCATCGAGAATCAAACCGTCCACTCCTCATCCTTGATCCTCTCCCTCCTTGCTCTCCCCTCCTCATCCACACCCTCCAAATACACCACCCCGTCCTTCTCGCGCCACTTGTCCAGTTCATTCCGTCCGCGCACCTTCTACGAAGCCCAAACCTCCTGCCCAGCGCCCTCGATCCAATTCCCCAACTTCTCCACCCCACCATCCCACTCCCTCAATCTCGTCCTCATACCCTCAATGCCACCTCTATCGAGCACTTTGGGCTGCACCCATGTAATCCGCGCCACTTCGTCCACTTGATCGATGCTGCCCTTCAATAATCCCAAGCTCAGGGCTTTCATGACGAGATGCTCGATTTCGTCGGGGGAGACTTTTGTTTCTTGGGCGATTGTGGTGAAGGTCATGGCGCGGTCTTGGGGCGCGCGGGAGAAGACTAGCTGTGTGAGGGCCGAGAGGGAGATTTTCTGGTAAAGGAATTGTTGGTGTTGTTTGAAGAGGGTGTTGGCGTCGAGGTGTTGCTGGAGGATGTTGTAGGCGTGGAGATCGCCCTTGTTGAATGCGAAGAGCAAGTCTCGCAGCCAGGCGTGCTCGGTGGTTCTGAGGGAGTCGAGGATGGGGGGGTGGAGGAGGAGTTCTCCGAAGTTGTAGATTGTCTCGCTGATCAAGGCGGCGATGCTGAGATCGTAGGCGATGCGTTGGCGGTCTGTCGGGGAGATGTCGGGGAGGTCGACGCATGCGAGGTAGAGGAGTTGGGTGCGGTAGTATTTGGCGAATTCGTGCTGTGATTGGTAGTAGGCCGCGCTGACCCAGTAGAAGTTGGCGTGCACCACCGTCTCCACGGCGTCAAAGGTGTCGAGAATGGACTCGCATTTGTCCAGATCTACGCGGGCTTCGCTGATCTGCAAGAGGGCGAGACGCACGTTGGCGACGGATGTGAGGGCGTAGGCGTACGCATCGCGAGAGGTGGGTTTGTCCACGCGCGTGGCGAGGGCCGTGAGGAACGTTAACCGCTCATTGTCATCTATTGCTTGAGATATTAGACGGGATTGATGTATATTGAAAGGACTGCTATATCAATATCTCACCCTTGCATTGATTGGCGGTGCTCAAGCCTATGCGCACCAGCTTCAACTGGTTGATCTTGTCGGCAAACGTCTTGATGAAGTGGTTGAAAATGGGCAGTCGCTGGCTGGCACTCTCGGGCTCGGCGTAGTAGGTGACGAGTTGGTCGGTCAGTTCGTGCCACAGTTTGCGCTCCCACGAGTCCTCAAAGTCGACGAAATAGTGCTGTAATGCCTCGGGAGCTTTGTCGCGTTCGTCCTTGAGGAAATCAAACATCTTCTCGTTGGATGCGTTGTCCATGCTGGGCAGATGTGAAATGAGGGAGGTTTGTGTCGATTGTGCGTCTGTTTATCCTCGAGATTGGCCTGATGGAGATGGGGCGTGTATCAAGAGGGATCGTGGTGTGGTTTTGGTAGAAGTTGGTGTCGTTGATGGAGCTTGTGGTGATGGTGATGAGAGAGAGCTGTATCAACGGACATGGATCGGCGTTCATCATCCATCCAATCCCGAGCTGCCGTAAGCAACTTCAATCAACCACCACTTCACTCCGCTGCCACCACCCTCCCATATGGTCGACTAGAGGCTCCCACCGCTCCGCCCTTCCTCTACACCCATCAACCGGCCATGGCAGGCCTCACCACCAGCAACATGGCCCTCCACCGCCAAATGTGCCGTCCCAATGCCTCCACGCGCTTCCTCGCCTCGAAATTGACCTCCCCATCCACCACCGCCGCCCGCCGCCATGTCTCCGATATCGTCATCACCCGGACTGGCAAACCCATCATCCGCACCCCCGGTGGTCGTTCCTCCCTAGGGGGCCACACCGTCACCGTCTTCGGCGCCACAGGCTTCCTCGGCCGCTACATAGTCAACCGACTCGCCCGCGCCGGCAACACAGTCGTAATTCCCTACCGCGAAGAAATGGCCAAACGCCACCTCAAAGTCACCGGCGACCTCGGCCGCGTCGTAATGATCGAATACGACCTCCGCAACACAGCCTCGATAGAAGAAAGCGTCCGACACAGCGACATAGTCTTCAACCTCGTAGGCCGCGACTACCCCACCAAAAACTTCTCCCTCCACGACGTGCACGTCGAAGGAACCCGCCGCATCGCCGACGCCGTCGCCAAATACGACGTCGACCGCTTCATTCATCTCTCCTCACACTCCGCCCACCCGGATTCCCCCTCGGAATTCTACAGAACAAAATACGAGGGCGAACGTGTCGCACGCTCTATTTTCCCGGAAACAACTCTCGTGCGCCCGGCTCCAGTCTTCGGT
Organism: Ramularia endophylla; assembly: GCA_002116395.1. NCBI lineage: Eukaryota > Fungi > Ascomycota > Dothideomycetes > Mycosphaerellales > Mycosphaerellaceae > Ramularia > Ramularia endophylla. The sequence continues at coordinate 43,688 of MWSQ01005626.1, read as the reverse complement.
TTCGAAGACCGCTTGCTGCATCGCTTGGCCAAAGCTTCGAATATCCTCACTGCAAACAACATGACTGAGACTTTTTGGCCCGTGCACTCTATTGATGTCGGCAAGGCTCTTGAGCAAATTGCCATGGATGACAGTACGGCCGGCGAGACGTTTGAATTATATGGTCCGAAGAAATATTCCATGGCTGAGGTTAGCGAGCTGGTGGACAGGGAAATTTTCCACAAGAGGAGACATATTAATGTTCCGAAAGCTGTGCTGGGCCCGGCTATGGGTGTTTTGAATAAGTTATTGTGGTGGGGTGTGGGGAGCAAAGATGAAGTTGAGAGGGAATTTCTGGATCAGTTCATTGATGAGAGTGCGAAGACTTTTGGGGATTTGGGGATTGAGACGGGGGATATTGCGGGGTTTACTTATAAGTATCTGGTGAGTGATATCTTCGTTTTTGGTGCGATGGAACAGAGAGGTTACCGGGACATTTACTGACTATTTTTGTGTCGTGCTATAGCAAGGATACCGGAGCTCGTCGTACTATGATTTGCCGCCCATGACGGAGAAGGAGAAGAGGGAGGAGAAGAAGTATTTGCATGTGTTGGATGATCAATAAAGGAGGAGATGGTGGGAATGAGGAAGACTGTTGGTGAGGAGATGGGATGTATATATGCTAACATGGAATGTGAAAGATCCCTTTTGTTCACTCGGCTGGAGTTTTCCTGTGACGGTCAAAGAAAGAGAGGGGAGGGTGGGTGGGCAGTTTGAGCGAGGAACGAGCGAGGACTGCACACCCACCCGACCCGGAGCCAAAACTGCGAAGCAATTAATGATATTTCACAGACTTGGTACTATCTTCCTCTCGCCGGAGGGATCGAAGGGGTCGAAGAGGTCGAAGGGGTACGGTTTTGTTTAAGGGGGACAACACCCCTCGCCCGATCCCGAAGTCAAAACTGCGAAGCGAATAATGGGGATTTTATACCTTTCCTAATGGTGAAGGGTTGAGGATTGAGAGCATTGGATGAAAAGGCTGAGCTCTCCGGTGAGGGCGTTCATCGCGAGCTGAGCGATGATATGAGAAGAGCGCTGATGTGAAGCCAGTGGGGATTAACAATCATGACTCTACAAACCGGACTGGATTGTGGGTGCGCATACATTGCTAGTAACATTCACCGCTGCCCGCTGCCTTTATTAATCACCTCCGCACTTCACTGACTACCGACTGCCAGACCAGCAAACAAGAAATACAACCTTAAACTCAAGTCCTGCTTCTAGTTCTCTTCGCCTGCATCATTCTGCCAGCTCTTCTTTATTTCTGGTTTTCACTATTGGAATGTGTTGGGTTTGGAAGCCGACTCTGAGACTTCTTTGCGATGGGAAGGGAAGAGCCCCGATGCAGGTGGATATGGGAGGAAGTATGGTGGACTCAGTGATGTATCATGCACAAGGACCAAGTTTGGGCAATAGACACACGCCAATTCATGATGAGATGATGAGGGGGAGGGAGAGAATAGCTGCATGAGCGGAGAAGTGATTGAGGGGACTGGAACATTGGTGATGGTGGATGGAATGGCTTTCAATGAGGTGATACTCGCGCATGAGCTCTCGGCATTAACTCCGCTGATGGTGAAAGATGGCTCAGCAGGTGCGTGGCTCCAAGCAGGCCATTATGGAACATGACGCTTTTGGCGGAGCATCAACATCGAAAGCATCGGAGGCAGATTACCAGTAAGTGGGTATACAAGTTCCGTTTTGCTTCCTTGCTCTTACTTTGCTTCCATTTGAGAAACCCCGTTTCGTTACCTCTGGGCGTACTGAACTCTCCAGCCGAGCGTACGATTTCCCCACTAGCGCCTAAACTATACGCTGTTTTTGCATGTGACAGATGCACATAGGTAACTTCACTCGAAATCTCAAACCACAATGGCGAAAACCGGAAAAAAAAAAAGCTTATTGTCATGCAGGCTCCAAGCATGCATGTGAGAGTTGCCACTGCGTCTGCATAAAGAACCTCACTTCTTCCATTTCTCAGCAACTTCTTCTTCTCACTTATCGAAACATTCCAAGTTCGTGCTCTGCCATCAACACCACCCCAGTCGACACCGGATACATCCACCGCTTGCACCGGTTGTTGTCATTGTTCTTCCTCATCTTGCAACTCTGTTCAACACAGATCTAGCATCTGCAATTTGCACACTGCACGATTGCGAAGATGTTCAGAGTCGTGTTCTACCTCCTGCTGTACGTCATTGCGGCTTTCCTCTCCATATCTGGTGCCGTAAAGTACGTGAAATCGGCGGAAATTGGAACTCTGCACTTCCTGGGCACAGCATTAGCGATTGTTGCAAGTTTGGTTGCTCTCGCTATAAACAATGGCAAGCAAACTTCAACATACGGCAAGACAAATGAGCAGGAGACCAAGGGTAGCAAACGCACGACACAGTCATGGTTTGGTTGGAGCAGCAGCTGCAGAGGAGGAGGCGAACAAAAGTCAGCCAGCGAGAAGCCGCACACCGAGTCTGAGTATATGCCTGGCAGTCTTCCAATTTACGAGGAGATGATGGGGTGGAAGAGCAGAGGGGCTCATCAGTCCGGGTCTGCGTTTGTTCCTGCTTACGAAGAGAGTGAGGAGCCAGAATTCATATCAGTCTACGAAGAAATGCTACGAAGAACCTCGGGAGCCAGAGCAAAGCAAGCCAGAAAGCCAGTAGATTCATCTACCTCTACCGGGAGGACAACATCTTCCAGGCCAAACGGGCATACTACTCCCAATCAGAAAAAAAGAGTCCCAGCAACGAATTCGGCAACTGCTGAAGATGGATCCTCTGCTCCGAAGCAAAAGCAGACGGCACCGACATCGAAGTCCACTCCTGCTCAAGACGCTCTGGAGACGTATATCACATCTTGGAACACCTTGAAGCGCCACGAGAAAGGCTGGCCGTACCCAAACCCACTTTTCACAAGATCTGGTCTTCTCACTAGAGGCTACATCGATACCAAGGTTAGCAACCTTTCGGTCTGCTCAGACGCCACAATCATCAGCCTCAACACGCAGACCTTCTTCCTGAAAGGCCATGACCTGGCTTTCACGCTGCTTGTGATGACGAATGAAGCTAAGTTCATAATCTCATCGATTAGAAATGATATGGAGCAGGTAAAGGCACTGAGATCATATCTGAAGAAGAAGGAGTTGGCGAGATGGCATCCTGATCGTTTGAACCTTCGGACGGGAGTTGTGGGTGGTGTGCCAGATGCGAGATTGGGATCGACGGAAGTGGTGGCGGCGGTGAGGACGGGCATTGATGAATTGGTGGAGAGGTGCGAGGAGGCACTGAGGGCTGGTGAGATTGGTGGAAGAGGGAGATGAAGAAATGGAGAGTGTTGGAGGTAGGCATAGAGATAGACAACGAAGGAAGCATATAGGATTTCCAGGGGAAAGGTTTTGGCGACTTCGATGTAGCACTTTGAAGCGTCTTGACCAAATCCAAAAGAGATAGGCCAAGGCCATGGTCGTGTTTGTTGGCGATATTGATCACTTGTAGTGATATTCTGATAGTCGTGATGCTCATGTCGTCGTCCATGGTAAATTTTCGATGCTTCCAAGATTTGATGTCGTCTTGTTGTGCGAACAGTACTGCTTTTACATGGAAGTGGAGCTGGCTGAACAGGTAAATTGGAGGACAAGGGTCGGTATTGGCCAAACTTCATCCATTGCCGTTGTTGCCTCTCATTCTCGACATTCTTGCCTCAATACAAGTTCCCAAGTCAGTGGATATCTTCTCTGCACGAAGCGTCGATACATGTCTGCAAAGCGGAGTCTAGCTTTCTCCCTCGCTACAGCTCGTTGTTTTGCTCGCTCCACCGCTGCTTCCCGTTCATCCTGTTCGCGTAGTGCCGTTTGTTCAACATCGTCGTCCTCTTCGCTGATATCAAAGGCTTCTAGGAGTGTATTCGCAAGCTGATTTTCACTTGATCGAGTGTTGCTGGGTGTTGATGCCGGTGATGAGTTTGCGTTCTTCGATAGCTTCAAGGTCAGTGCCTCGATTCTGCTGTTTACTTTTCCCATCTGAGCTACTGCTCTTGCTAGGTTTAGGGCGAAGTCTGGGTCTCTGATGGGCAGGTTTCGGTCTTTTCTGCTTGGTGCTTTGAGCATGTTGGATCTTGTTGTGTGTGGAGCACGTTTCTTCTGAGCTTTCTGAGGAGCTGATGTACTCGGTTTTCCGAAGTGTCTTTCATGGTTTGCTGGAGCAATCGTCAACACGAAGGCATCTTCTTTGATGCACTTCAAGCTCAAGTGACATCGCGCCTTCGACGAGGCAAATAGTCCGCATTGCTGCGGTGAGGTAGCAGAAGTTGTGCTAAAGCCTGGAAGACCGGTGGAGTTGGAGAAGATGGAGATGTCTGTCATTAGTTCATACTCGCTAGGGCTGCGTTCGAAGGCATCTAACCTCAGCCAAAGATTGTGAGCTGGAAGATGAGGAGTATCTCTTCGCTGTTCTTACATATTCACTGCACCTTCTTCTTGTGGAACGTATAGCTGTTCGTTTACGACGTAGAGAATGCCCATCTCGAGGGACACGACCTTCACCACTCATATCAGCCGTGAACACCAACTGTCTGGGGCAGACGCGTCTCTTTAAATGCACCGTGGCCTGGTCGCGACGTCGGCTGTCTGTGCCCTAGAGGTAATTTTGACGCAGGAACAGCCGCCATTCGCCATCGTATTTTGGGTGGAGCAGATCGTTCTGGCCGGTTTTCGGGTTCCTCGGATCCTCCCAGTGTCCCAAAATAGGTAGCGGGAGGCAATACCTGAGATGTTGTTCTTCTCAATGACCAGATCGTTTTCTCTCAAGAGGAGATGAGATCTTCAGATCCTAGCTCATGATATCCTTGTAGATTTAGTTGCCCAGGAAGCTTTCCCGGGCTTCACAGCAACAAGATGGTGTTGGCATTCCTTGGGTGGCGGCTTGAAGAAGCTTACCTTATTGTTCGGGCTTGGCGGACCCGAATGACGCTCACCAGGTGATTCCGACTCTGATTCGCCGCCAAAGGAGCTGGCCAGTGGCAGGTTGCAATCGGCTCCACTGCTCGCGCGCTCCTCTTAACCTTAGGCCTCTTCCATTTTAGCCTCTTCTCCACGTCAGCCACTGCTGCTGCGCTGTTTCTTCTCCTAAACGCCTCTCCTGCCTCCGTGCCTTCCTCCATTCGTTCCATCCGCGCGTCTCTCTCTCTACACCACGCAATCACCGCGCTACCCACCAACTTAATCTTCCCCAGTAATCGACGACCCGGAAGTATCGCATCGCCCGCCGCGTAAACATGCGCATGCGCTTCTTCACGCAGGCCGCGGGTGCGCTGGCCGTAGCCCAACTGGCCAGCGGAATCGATCTCACAGTCACCGACGACAGCTCCATCACAAGTGCCGCAAAGACGATTGTTGAGGGACTTACGAGCTACTACACCGGATACCGACCCGGCGACACTCCCGGTTATCTCCCTGCGCCTTACTACTGGTGGGAATGCGGCGCCATGTTCAACACCCTCATAAATTACTGGTACTACACCGGCGACACAACATACAATCAATGGGTAATACAGGGATTGCAACACCAGGCCAGTCCGACGGACAATTTCATGGTAGGTACAAGACATCTCTTGTGGATTGTGGAAACGAGAGGATTAGGTAGACTTGGCCGGCATCCCTGTGCGAATTGGAACATGTGCTCGGGGTTCCGAGGCTTGTAAACTATGGGGACGTCGATTTCTAACACTTCTATAGCCATCCAACGCGACAAAATCAGAAGGAAACGATGACCAATATTTCTGGGGAGCAGCTGTAATGTCAGCAGCGGAATTGGCGTTCGAGAACCCACCGGATGGTGAAATCGGATGGCTCGCCCTTGCACAGGGTGTCTTCAACTCACAAGCAGCACGATGGGATGCTGGAGACTGTGGTGGCGGTCTGCGATGGCAAATCTTCACCTTCAACACCGGTTACAACTACAAAAACACGGCGGCAAACGGCGGTCTCTTCAATCTGGCTGCGCGACTTGGCGCGTACACTGGTAACCAGACTTATGTTGACTGGGCGAACAAGCTCTGGGACTGGATGTACGATGATGTTCATCTCATCGAGCAGGGTACTTACGATGTCTACGATGGTACTAGCATCGAGAACAACTGCACGACTCTCGATCGCACCTTCTGGACTTACACCGGAGGAATGATGTTGAACGGAGCCGCAGTCATGTACAACATCACCGAGAGCGATGAGTGGAAGACGCGCACCCAGGCAAGTGATGGGAATTGCAGATGGTCCACATGAACCAAGACTGACTTTCGTCCAGGGTATCTGGACGGCAGCCGCCAGGAATTACTTCAACGACGCGAAGATCATGTTTGAGGTGTGCGAAGCTACAGTGAAATGTAACACAGATCAGCAGAGGTGAGCTTTTCCAGCACCACACGATGCGCAGCACTCGGCAGCCGGGATTCCGGAACTCGAAACCTTTTCCGATCGCTGACATACTATTTTCTCTCATTCCAGTTTCAAAGCATACCTCTCACGCTTCATGGCCTCCTCCAGCAAAGTAGCGCCATTCCTCTACGACCAAGTCATGCCCTACATGCAAGCCTCGGCAACAGCAGCAAGCGAACAATGCGACGGTGCCGACAACGCCTGCGGACTCCAATGGACGAAGAACAGCACTTACGACGGCACGGCTGGTGTTGGACAGCAAATGGCCGCTCTGGAAATTATCCAGGGGTTGTTGGTACAGAAATCTGCGTCGCCGGTGACGGCGGATACGGGTGGTACTTCCAAGGGTGATCCTACTGCGGGAACTGGTGGGGATGATGATTCGACGCTTTCGGATGCTATTACTTCGAAGATCTCGACTGCTGATAGGGCTGGGGCGGGAATTTTGAGTGCGGTGGTTGTTGTTGGGACTTTGGGTGGTGCTTGGTAAGTCTCGTTTTTCATAAATTTGATGTGAAAGGTTGGGATTATTGCTAATTTCATTCGCAGGTTTGTTGTATCATGAGCGACTTTTTCTGTATGCATTTACAAATAACGGCAGGTGTGTACAGCGGAAAAACAGGAGTTGTTCACGTCGTATTTGCATCCGCACAATTGGCGGTTTGGAATCGCTTCGGTTTGGGATCGCTTCGTTTGGTAGAAGCTATGATTATCCTTCTGGGTGGCTGCTCGACTAAGCTGTCGATGATGCGAGCAATCCGTGCATGCCTTTGCGAACCGTGAAATGGGCATTGTCTTCGGCGAGCTGTGCCTCGTGGCAAAGACCAGCTACAAAAGTCTGAACCTCCGTCAGGCCAGGGCACTGACATTACGACACGCTTGTTCCTAGACAACGTTCTTGGAACTTGCTTCCGCAGACCCTGCTAGCGCGGCTTACGATCGAAACCTTAAAATCATGGAGTGAATGAACAGCATCGACTGCAGAGGAACAACTTGCTGGTTGCGAACGTTCAGATGGGCGATGGCCAGCTTCACTGATGGCGTTATATGAGAAGCTTTACGCAATTGCAAAGTAATGCTCAAATTCAAAAAATTTGGTAAAAAGAATCTACATCAAACTGCAGACACGAAACGAAAGCATTTCCATCATTGTTCATCGTAAATCAAGCATCATCCTCATCCTCATCACATCATCTTCTCCCAATCCCCTGTCGATCGTCAATCCTCTTCAAGACTGCTGAGCAACACCAACCTGATTATTTCCCAAATCAAAAACCACAAAAAAGTTCTTCATAAACACATCCCCGAAAATACTTCCAGGCAAACTAGCACTGTACTGAATTCCTCCGACACAGTTTCCAGACCCATCATCAGCGGGCTGGAAATTCAGGGCCGAACCAGGGACTGTGAAAGTTGTACCGCCGATGGAGACGGACATGTCGGAGGGTGTGGTGCTGCAGGGGAAAACGTAGAGACCGGCGGTGGAGTCGTAGGTGCCGCCGAAGGAGGTGTAGAAATCTGAGACGGCTTGTTGGGGGAGGTACCAGAGAGATGTGCCCGTGTCCATGATGGCGTAGCCGATGGATCCGGAGCTGGAGCCGACAGAATAATCGCCTGCGGTGAAGTCCCAGTATGAAGGGTTTTCCTGAAGGACATCCACGTAAGTAATGTCACCAGAGTATTTGGAGCTGTCGATGTAGCCGAAATCATAGCTTCCTCCGTTGGTTTGGAGGTCTGCGGTGAATAAGGGGGAGTCGGTTTGGCTCATGAGGTTGCCGAAGAAGGTTTGGCATTGGTTGGGAGAGCAGGTGTTGCCGGTCTCGTAACCTAGACCTAGGAGACCGTCACCTGCTCCACTGGAGAACTCGGCGGAGACGCTGGTGGCGGCTTCGACTGCTTGACTGGTGACTGTGGCTCCTCCGACCGTGACGGAATCTTCGTAGACTGTGCCCGAGGCGCCGGATCCGTCGCCGTAACCGATGTTCCAGGTCTCGCCGGACTCTAGGGTACCAGAGCTGGTGTCGTAGAGGTTGTGGCTGCCGGGGTTTGGGGTCAGGTTGGAGAATACCCACAGGTCTGATGAACCAGTGTCGAAGTCAAGGGTGAGCTGGTTGCTTCCAACGGTGACGGGGCAGAGGTACTCGGAATCGTACTCCTGAGGAGATGCAGTCACGGAGCCATCTTCGGAAGCAGCCTTGACCACGTCTACAGGAGCCTGAACTCTGTACTTCCGGAAAGTGTGGAGGTGTGCTGTGGTAGCATTGTTGGTGTGGCCTGTTGGAATACGAGGCACAGTGAATGCTCCTTTCTTGGCTGTTGGAGCAGACAGTGCAACGAGTGGAAGGGTGGCAGTTGCCAGTAGGGTGTAGATTGAAGGCATGATTGACTGGATGATGTTTTGGATGGAGACTTTCGAAGGAAGGATTGGCGTTGTCTTATATGGCTTCTTTCCATGCCATGCAATGGCTGCAAGTCCTCGAAAGGGTAGGTGGCATTCGGCATCTTCACCAGCCAGTGACTTACTCCGGATTGTGTAGGATTCTGGCTCGATAGCACCAAGCTAGAGTTGGGAGTTGTTGCCTAGTAAGGAAGCTCGTCGGTGGAGTGCCAACACCAACCATGATCGTCGAGAGCTGAAGCACAATGATGATGGATGGTCCTGGACACAGGATGGCAGTCCAATGATAGGTGTGGAGAGAGGTTAGTACGAGATGAGTACGGAGCAGGATCCAGCAATCGGAGGCACTTCGATAGGGAACTTCTGGAACACTAAGAGGCGACAGTTCCTACTTTGGCAGGTAGGATTGTTGGTATGTTCGATAGGGCTGACCCGAAGGTAAGCGGCGGCCTTTGATGGCAGCATAGAGCTGTTGGTCCGTTCCTGGGAGGTTCCTGGTCGTCGACATGAGCGAATCAGGAACGTAAAGTTGATGTAGCTTGTGTGAGCTTGTGTGGACTTGGCTCGTGTACGAGAAGCTTATTGAAAAGAATTCCTTCCGCTCCTTCCTATTTGGGAGCTAGTGCCAAGGCCAAAATCCTGGAGGAAGTCAATCTAGCCATTTACGTCAAAATATGAGGGATTTATTGCAGCCTGTGGGATCACACAGGCATGATAGGGTTTACAAAGGATGTATGGTCAAACAGCGGCGGCATGCAACAAACTTGTCACCTTCCTCCTTCCTTCAAGTCCTCCAAGAAGGACAGAGTGATCGACAGACCGATCATTTGATTGCATCAACGCACTGCGATTTTTCCTTCCATCAAGATCTCTCTCCTCGCTGCATCGTTTCAACGGAGCCTTTTGAGTATCATCTTCGTCAAGTCGACTGAAGCACTGTTCTCAGCGCTCAAGACCGCTGCAAATGTTTCGTTTGAGACCATTTGCTCCACCTTGCATGCCACATACTCAATGACGAGAACTCGAAGCTGGTCGATACAGCCTTCACGTTCTGGCGTGTGCTGATATACGTATCGAAACAGTGTCGCAATATCTGGGACACTCTCTGCATGAAGCGTGAAATTGATCAGAGCTTTGTGAAGGTTGTGCAGAGCGAGAGAACGGAGTGCTCCAACATCGTACCTGTCGGCGAAGACGTACACCCGAGCGTGGGATAGGAAGACTTCACTGTAATCTTCGCACGGTCCTGCGTTGGCTCGAAATGCTGGTGAAGGTCTCGTGGGTTCCCTCGGCCACACTCGAGCTACGAATGTGTTCCAAGGATGGGTGTTATGTCCGGATGGGACAGTCCCAAGAGCATCATGTATGGTTGTGGAGCTCCAGTGGTTGTTTGCCCTCTTCCTGTCCTTCTTGCTACTCGGGGGGAGACCCAGTTCATCGTCGACCAATCCAACTTGCATACCATTCTGATGGGCACTGGTGTCTTCTTTCTCGTCTTCTTCCTCTAGCGTTGTAGCAGCTGTGTGCAGAACAATTGTATGATCCGCAGCAGTGTACTCGCCAGTGTACAAGTATTCACAAAAGCGTGCGAATGTATCCGCCTCCACGTCGTCTATGGCGGCATGTCCATCTTGAGCTTCCTTCATCTTTCCGTGCATCAACGCTTCCAGTGGGGTCGAGTGATAGGACGCGAGAGTAGGGTGGAGAAAGAACTCAGCCTCCTCGGGTCCTATCAGGAAACGGAAAGGCTTTGACTGGATGACTCTGCTACCATTAGTCTCTTTTGTGATGTCGCAAGCGGATGGACTACATACTCTTTGTAAGATAACGACATTTTGGTGTGCGTGCTTCTAAATTGCGAGACTCTGTGGCTGTTCTGGTACAGAAGGGGGTACGCACTCCAGAGAAAAGAGAGAGAAGGCAAACCAGTGATGACGAGCAAGTAAAAGTACGCAAGGTTTGTTTGGAGCTTTGCATCCCCTGGAAACTTATAGCATCAATGCTGCATCTGGGATTGTCGTCGCAATTCCACCGCATGCACTGCTGAATCGATGGATGTCTTCTTCTAGTAGAGATCAACATTCTCGCACAAGAGTCCGTAATATCAGCCAAGCCTTTCCCGCCTTGAGAGCCACACACGGACATTTCCTGAGACATTCGTCCGCTCAGCTTGATCGAGGCTCCACATGTCTCGCTCACCCCTGGACGAGCTGCTATGGAGTCAAGTCTCTGTGCCACATCACGCAAGCGATGTACACTACCAGGACTGATTGATTTGGATGTCATGCATCGCCGTGTCGTCTTGACGAGTGTTTACCTTCGTGATTGCCAGCAGAAATGTGGCACGATGTAACTTATGGACACTTGCTGAGCCGTCAATTCATCAGTGTGAGCTCAAGGATGTCTCCAGACTCGCAAGGAGAATGAAATGGGAAAGCTACTGTCGAATGCGGCGCTCAAACAGACCCCTGAGGAGCAGGGGTTCGACAGGGGGAGGGAAAGCTTTGCACGAGTGACTATCACGCTGAAGGATCGTTGAGCTTCCAACATCGGAGTCTCCCCACTAGTTGAGATAGAGTGGGCTTTTAAAGGCGCTCGGTCTGGATACGAGTGCCAGCCGACCCAGTCGAGATGGACAAAGTTGCGCTCCAGCGAGGGATGCTTCCACTGTGCTGCACACTTCTCTTTTGTATTGGAAAACAGTACCTCAGCACCGTCTTGAATCTACAGGCGCAGTCGATACGCCTCGGCTGTACATGCAGTAGATAGGCTCGACAGGCTTGTGGATCATAGATTGGGCGCACCGCAACGCGAGTCTGCCGGGTATGCGATGGTCACACCATGCCGATGCAAGGATCAGAATTCCAACACATGTAGAATTTTCAGCAGCAATGCTACTCGGGGCAGTATCTCCACTCATCGGGCTCCGTCCCGTTTCCAGACATGCTGTGACCGCGAGCCCCTGAAGTGGTCGGTCCTGCTTTTGACTGCCAGTTATTTGCATGTTCAGGTTTGATAAACGATCGGACTGCTCATTTTGCATCACGGCCTTGCCAAATCACACTCGATGCAAGTGAATTGAGAGGACCAAGCCTGTTGAGCCTCGCCGAGCGAGAAATTCCACTCTTCTAAACGCTATTCCCAAATAGGCAGAGCCCCTGACGCTAGTATGCCGTAAGGCAAATCGAGTGTTTCTTCAAGGCCAGCATGCATTTTTGGTTCCGAGACCGAGCAAGGAACAATGGGAGGGGGTGTTGAGGGATAAACAGATCTTTCCCAAGTGCGGGCTCGTACATGTTCCCACTTGGGCGCTTCGAGGGCCCAGAACTCACCTTGCAACTGCTGCAATATACTCGCCGACTCCTTATCTTCTAGGTACAGACGACCCTCCAATACATCTCAACGCCTTCACTTGCAGCTGTGATGGATCTAGAGGTGGAGGCGACACGCAAACATGCGTCCGGTCATCGGCGTGTTTGTCATAAGCAAGGACGCAAACAGCACCAGATGTGGCTCTCGAGGGACATATAAGATGCGTTGGTCTTCCTTCAACGTACTCCAATCCATCAATACGCCCTCACTCATCTCGAAGAACATCCCAACCAAAACTACATCCACAACCTCAAGTCTGCATACCTTGCCAAGATGTCGGGCAAGATGACCCCTGAGGATGCTGCTCGCATCCAATCCGCCCAGGTAAGCTTTGTCATTCTCCTCCTCAACATGGCATCTGGCTGATAGTCCATCTCAGGACAAGTCGGGCAACGATCAAGGCTTCAAGGCCCGTGCTCAGGCTGCCGCCGCCAACAACACAAACGCTGGCAACACCAGCAACAACGGCAGCAACAAGTCCTCTAGCGGAAAGAAGTGAAGATTCCCATACAGATGTCAGACCGGGGGGAGTGAGAGTCTCTGAGGAATGGAGAAGGTTGCAAAGGAAGCTTCGGCAAAGACACTCATTCAAGTTGATAAAGATGGAACGACGACACAATGCTGCTCTTGCAGCTCAACGATGCCTGTGACCCGTTCTATCTTGATGCTGTCGCTGCTCCTCCCGTAAAAGTCTTTCCTGTTGTCGAATCAAACTGTGGCCTAGCGGCAAAACTTCTGTTCTGGGCGTCCGATAGGATATCCGTGTTGATCCTCATTATCATCGAGCGAAGAGCTTTCATCGTCGCACCATCAGCTCCCAAGTCCTCGTCCTGGAATAAGGGAGGAGCCCATTTGACGTAAGCATTTCCAGAAGTCTGTCTAGGTAGGAATAGATGGGGAGCCTCGGTCAGATATAGCTTACAAGCGTAACACGAGGGTTTGCTACAGCCAATGTAGCTTCTTCCACGGACAAAGTTCAAGTTTCTCTTGTAGAAATGATGGGCAATGGCCGCCTCGGCGTGTACGACCGTTTCTTTTGTCTCTTTCGTGAGATTGCCATGAAGAGTATCGGCTTTCTCCATCTTCTTGACCGTTTTGTCCAACAGGTCATGCTCATCCAATCGTGGACAGACTCGATGAAGGAGACCGTCTAAGCCATATCTAAGGTCTAGATCGACTCTGTGTTGGGTCTCCTCTACGCGAACGCAGGAGACTCGAAAGTTACTCAGCTCGTTTGAGAACCAGTCCGCGTTCGAAGTAACAAACTTGGCTGCAGTCTTCACTGCCGCAAGACGACCGATGAAGTGTCGTATTTCCTTCCACACTCCTTTCGTATTGCTGTTAATTTTCGATTGGAGCACGTCCTTGTCCATCGATTTCGATGCTCGGAAACTGTAGGCAAGACTACAGAGCTTGTCATGTTTTCCCTCTTCTGCGAGACCTTCTAATGTCCTCAGAAGAGATCTCTCTAGGTATATGGTTAGCTCTGCATTGTTTTTGCGCTTGGTGCCCTTCCTTACCTTCTTGGCAACCGTCCTTGAGTAGGTCCACGACATGCTTCACAAAAAGCTGCAGCCGGGATTGGTAGTTGGAGATTTTGTCCTTGCTTTGAGCGACAGACTTGCGAAATATAATCTCTGAAGCATCGCGCTCCCTACCTTGCTCCTCCCAATGTGCGCTCCTAGCTAGCTTTTTCAAGTTATTGAGAATCCACTCCAAGTGATTCTTGCGTTTATCCCTGGTGCCTTCCAGCTCCCAGTGTTGGCCAGTGTTTGATGCAAGCCAAAACACAACTGTAGGTTCGTCTTTCGAGGCCTCCGCAGCGATAGCGGTCGTGTTGTCAGCACCCTTTTGTAACTGGCACAGCTGGCAAAGCTCGTCCAAAAATCGGTCCCAGGTTTCTATCGGTGGCTTGACAGATGCATCCACAGGACGACGGCTGACGTCGGCAGCTTTGCGATGCTGGAGAAGGCTTCTGGCAAACAGCCCTTCGTGCAAGCTAGTGATAGCGGTGGAAAGTAGAATTCTATCCCGGTCTGCCATTGTGTCTTGCAGCAGATGATAAGATGGAAGAAGAGGAAATTGATGTGGCTTTATGTATCGAACATCTGAGTCAAGGTCTTCATTCATGTGGCAAAGTCGGTGGCAAGCGCGGTGGCAAGCGCGGTGAAGAATCACGTTGATACTACATGATTAGCCTGGAAAATAGTGATCGACTGGCTTTGCGTCCGCTCCCATCAACTGCAGCCACGCGGCTACCCGATGATCGCCCATCCATGTCACTCTAGCTTGTTTTCATCGCGCGTGGCTGAGCACACAAACGAGGAGAAAGGCTAGAATGACATGGATAGGCGAGCATCGAGCACTCGCTCATGACACTTTGTCATCTTCTTCATCCTATCCACAATCGCAGAGCTAGACAGGCTCCTTTAGCAGCCTCTTGCTTAGCTTCTTTCTTCTTGTTCGATTCGCCCTCGAAGATCACGCCGCTACCTGCTACGTTAACTTGCGCAACATGATTTCCATTGTCCCTTTGGCGGTACGCGTAGGTGCTTTCCCTTTGCGTTCTCCGTTGCGACCTTTGGTCCTGATCCCATTCTTGCAGTTTGCCAACCCAGTTAGTACCATCTTGTGGTCTTTGGTGACTAACGACCCGCACGAGATCCATGCGAGGGGGCGGAAGGGGTCGGGCCCGCTGTCCACCGCTGAAAGATGACGTTGGCGGACGCAAGGAAGCCTGCGGGCTTGGAAGGCGTCCGAAGCGCTGGAAGAAGTTAGACGCTTGTGTTTTTGTGTATCGAAGACTGATTTACCTGACTTGGGACACCATCAAAGCGCTGCGAAGATCTCGAAGTCGACGCATACGGGTGGTGTCCAGAGTTGCTCTCGTCCCAAGACGCAGTCGAAGTGAAGGCGTCATCGTCATCGGAGGGATCAAAGTGCTCGCTAGCGGAGACCCAGTCAGGAATACTTCTGAAAGACATGATGGATAATTTCTGAGTGTTGTTGGTTGATCGGTATCAGGTAGATTGTTTTATGCGGCTAAAATGCCGTAGGGAAAGGCCTTTTATGTTTCACGTTCGACCTGCGGTGGAAGTCACTTTTCGTGACGTAGAGCGGTGATGATGTCTTCGTTGGCGAATATCCGGACTGATACCATGATGGAACTTGCTGGGGCTGCGAATTGCTTCCTTGTGATACTAGTGATGTTGATTCGTTGTCAAGCTCCAGGTATACTGAAGGATGTTCGACGAGTGCCAACGCATCTGAAGCATCAAGGTTAGTGAATCATGGGCTTTTGAAAGTTATCGTTATTGGACATGGTTCGTCGATCCCAACAGACGGTGCGTTGTGTTGTAACCTTGAATGCCAATGCAGTTGCGAGAGTGGGCTAATGGTTCTGGGGCTTGTTAACTGTATTCACCTTATGGCGATTTAGCGCCACTGCTTGACCAATCAGGGCTTCAAAGCCTCGCTTCGAGCCTTGGTGTGCAATACGTGGATGACATCTGTTGAGGCCTCCTCCCGGACAGTGACGCTTTTGAAGTTCAATAAGGAAATGCAGGGCATGCAGCTGCTTGCTGACGTGGCATCGATCGCTGAACTTTTTTCCGCCCTTTCCCTCATGCATTGAAAGATAAGTTGGAACTGCTTTCACGTCTCGGACCCTCATTCTCCATCCATAACTCGTCATCTCACTCTTTGTTCATCCACCGCTCGTCACCACGCCGATGCCACCGATCAGCACTCGACCAGCCAGGTCGATCAAATGGACGAACGATAACAAGCGTGTACGTCATCCTTCCATGAGACGTTGATATCATAATGATGTTCGATCAGGACGCCAAGATTGTGAATGACATAGCGAATGAGATTCTTGCTGAGTTTGCGAGGCGACCTGAGCTCAAGGAAGAAACTGGGTTGCGTATCAAGAGAACGGGAGAGGAAGACAGGAACCGTCTCGGAAAGTTTGGAGGTTACCTGGGTCCAGATGCAACAACGATCAAGGAGATCGATGGATATGCTGCAGAATGGACTAAAACTCCTAACAATTTCTGGAATAAGTTTGTTGCCACGGACAAGCCAATCGGAATGCCACAGGCCTTTCCTGTGATATGCTATTTGCGTGCGAGCGCTTGTAATGACGTGTAGTCTTGCGTAGCTCAGCGCATGGCATGCATTCTGTTGCACAAGATGTTCAAAACTTGGGGAACAACCAGGAATGAAGCTGTATTCAAGGAGATGGCTGGCGTCCTCTCCGTGGATGTTAGGATGGCGTCTGTTGAGCCGAAGACACTGGCCAAGATGGAGAGTCACGGCCGTCTCTATTGTCTTTGGGAAAAGGACATCGGTGCCATGGGAAGGGACATTGATGGCAAAGGCGCTTCAATCATGCTCGGGAGTCCGACTCCCGAGCTTCCCGAATCACAGTGGGTGCCAAAATCACTCAGAGTCGAACCGCCGAGAGTGCTAACTATCCACATCAGCTGGCTCGGCAAGTTCGTGGGATTCAGCGGTCCAGGACGCAAGGACATACTCGATCAGATAAGAAAGACGAGGTTGCCAGAATTGGCAACCAAATACGCAGGACTTCGTGACTGCATCATTGATGGAGGACTAGCGACGGCATCTCAGCTGACACAGCATTGTTGATGACGGGCGGATCTGTCTTTTCAGCAGTATTTTGGCCGCTGATCTGCATACGTCGAGCACGAATTGGTGTTGGAGAAAGCGACTTTGGTGTGGATGCGTAGACATGGTCCCGGCTGGGAGATGTGGTCTCTCATTGGAGGTCTTATCATGCCTTCGCTTTGAGTTTGTATGCTTCGCATCTCAAGAATCATTGCCTGTGGGCTCACAATGCAGTCCTTTGCCGACTAAGATCTTCATGCATTCTAACAGAGTCTGTCTTAATGATGGCTGCGTCTCAAGTCGTGGCATCAGTATCCCAAAGACAAGGTGCTCCTTCTCTGCAGGCAAGTTAGATGTCACCAGTCATTGTAGAGAATATGGCTCGCAATGAATTCATTCACGCGCCAAATGGTTCTCGTGCCGCGGAAATTGTCGTAAGCATATATGGTACGACTGGATGATAGGCGATGCAGTGATGAAATGATAGCGTAGGAGGTGCGTTGTAGACAAACATGATGTCTGCAGTGGATGGAGTATCCGGTTGATCCTCGGGCCAGAAACGCTAGCGCCATCGGAACATCTTCCCCTTCTGGAAGTCATCGAAGAAACATTGGAGTTCGAAGGTCAACGCTCTTGACGGCCTATAGCCGCCGCACGGCATTGTATATATCTTGAATAATGCGCCGACAGCGTGTCGTGAGGGTAAAGATACTCAGAAGCATCAACTAGCTAAGCTGACAACTTCTAGGCTTCCTCAGCGCAAAGCCTGTGCGTGTTCTGCGCGTGTCGATTTGGGCTTGAGCCTGGCATTGCCCGCATCCCAAGAAGGAATCTTACCACCACCCGCCTCCAAGCCCAATCTGTAGCTTCAGCAGTGGATGATGGATCTGCTTCTACTTCCCCAGCCTCAGCCAGCGCGGCGTACACATTCGACCCAAAGTCATCCCTCACGGCAAGCGAGCAGCAGGAGAAATGGCGCCGCATGTCGGCCCAGCGGAAGGTCGCGGAGGAACGACAGCGTATGGAGACCGAGAAGCAGCAGGCAAAGCAGCAGGCTATCTGGGAGGCCGATGAGCGCCGGCGGAAGGCGGTAGCGGAAGATGCTAAGAGGACGATGTCGAGCGAGAAAGAGAAACATCGTCAGCAATCACATCCTGGGCAGGAGAGGGCGGCGAGATGGCGTGGTAATGGCGAGCGTCCATCACCATTCAGCTCCGCTGCGACGACGCCTGCACCAGCGGGACAATCACTCGGGCAAGCCATGTTCAATAGACCTCCAAGGGACGACCGCCGGTCTGAAAGATCTTCCCAAGTGCCCCGCAACTCGCGAGCACGGGATTCATCACAGAGCAAATCAGTATCGCCTAGGTGGATCAAACCTGAACTGATTAATGATGATCAAAATGCCAATGGCGAGCGGATATCAGGTTTCAAGCTGAGAAAATATATCTCGTTGCCCAGTGATGAGCCACGTGAGGATGTATCTGAACGTACACCATCCAAAGCCGCGAATCAACGATTTTCCCGGCAACCTCGAGAGACCCGGGAGAAGCAGCCCGAAAAGGTAGCGATGCCTGATTTTATGCTCCCGCAAAGCTCTGGTGCGGCTGCCGCGCCTACAGTGGGTTGGGGATCCACGCCTACTGAGGTCAAGCCGCTGCAGTATGGAGACGCTCCTTCGAACGTCGAGGATCTGAACGACAACCCAAATGTCCGGGACATCCGTGACATACAACACGATGGCGTGGACGACGCAAGGTCATACAGAGAGCTGCCCACCGGAAGTAACGAGCGACGTCTCAGCTTCTCCCACAGAACTGAAGAGCCGATTACCCTAGAAAAAGATGATGACCCTGCGGCAGATGGCGAAGTGTCAGCCGAGATGCAGGAGAGTGGTCCTTCTCATGCGTCGACTCTGGATTCATTTGGCTACTTTGAGGACGATGACACTGCTCCTTCTTCACAACCACTGCAGGACAAGACTTCTTTGACGAAGGACTCCGACCCCATACCTCCCTTGGACGTTAAGCGTGACAATATCGCGGAAGCAGCAACATTTGGTGGATTTGAGCAGTCTACTACGGAAGAGCAATCTCAGCATTCATATTCGGAAGTCACAAACCCTATGTCGAGTTTTTCTCCAGCGTCCACGGAACCACTTCAGGGCTACAATGCCGCCGCTGTAGAACCTGCGGAGACCTCCGATGATCCTGCAGATCTGCCTTCAACTCCAAGTGCTTCCACGGCTCCTGCGATCGCGCCAACAGGCGAAAACATTACACAGCAAGCGGAGTCAATTCGTAATGAAGGTGTGCCATCGCCTGCACCAGCCATTTCGCCAGCTTCGCCCTCGGCTCCCTCAAACAGCCAAACCGAAACAGACATGATTGAGAAGATGAGACGCATGATACAGGAGTATGATCGTAGGCATTCTTCTTCTGCTGCGGTTCCCACAGCTTCTGAGCCCAAAGTTGAGCAACCTGTTCCGACTCAAACTCCGTCTTCATGTCAGCCACCGGGTCTTGGCTCTGCATCTCCCTCTGCTGCCTCGCTAAAGGAAGCCGAGCCCGTTCAGCGTGCTCGGACATCCAACTTGGACTCTTCGCCAACTACTGCCTCAAAGGTGGGTAGTATTCCGTTTCAAAATTTCAAAAGCCCGCAGCCACAGCATCGCCTTGGCGATACGGGATATAAAGCGACGCCGTTCAACGCAGAGGAGCTGATGGAATCTTCTCAAGCACCCGCAGAGGCGGAGGAAGCCGGAAAGTGGGGACTCTTACGGCGGCGGCAAGATACCAAGCCCGTAGAGGACGATGGCGAGTGGGGACTCTCGCGCCAGCAACGAGACACCGGGTCGGCGCCTTTACCGCTACAGCCTACAAAAGCTCCCAGAACAGCATCGCAGGCGCAAGCGCAGTCCCAACCTCAGTCTCAACTACAAAGAACACCGAAAATTGAAGTGGAGGATGCCGACAAGCTTTTTGAGGCTCATCGCGCCACACGAACATATGTGCCACCCGCTTCTCCGCGGCCTGAGTCATACGTGTTCAACCGAGTACCATCTGACCAGGACGTGTCAAACAAGAGATGCGGCCGATGTGGGCAAATGGGACATACAGCCGGCATGTGCAGTGGTCCTCCACGCCGCGAGACACGCGTATGCCACAACTGCGGGAAAGAAGGACACTTGAACAGCGAGTGCCCGGAGCAGAGGAGAATGCGCCCTACGTTCAAGGTGTTCGTTGGAGGTGTCAGCCCTGAAGCTACCACGGCCGACTTCCGTGGATATTTCTCCAAATTTGAAGGTGTGGTGAGTACCAGACTCATGTTCCAACAACAAGATGGACCAGGCGACCCGCAAAGATCTAGAGGATTCGGATTCGTTAGCTTCGCGGACGATGAAGACCGAAAGCGTTTCGTGGCTCAAGGGCCCTATACACTACTGGGCAAGGAGATGGGCGTTAAGCTTGACCAAGGATCTACGCGCGAGAGAACGAACCAAATCCCATCAAACACTACACATGACCGTTCCGAGAACACTCGTGTTGCGAATCCATTTGAGCCGACTGAATCGACGGATGGGAAGAGTGTAGTACGCCGCACAGTGCACGAATCCAATTTTGAGCCATCTTCTGGCCCTCAGCCATCTCCACGCCAATTCTCACGACATGAAGAAGACGACCACAGTGAGCGGCGCCGCGGTTTCAAGCAAGCCGAGCCTTCATCTGCACCTGCTGAAGAGCCAAAACGTGGCGCACGCGAAGCCCGACGCCGCCAGTGGGAGGAACCCGAAGTTGAAGTCGAACGATCTGACAGAGGTGCTGAGCGCAAGGGTCGCCGTGGCAGCCGACGCGAAATGGAGGAAGACGAGGAAGACGAGAGAGGAGGCGCCCGTGAAGCTCATCGTGCCCGCAAGGCTGCTCGTCAGAGACAGAAGGATGCCGAGAAGGATGCCGAAAAGCAAGTTGCGAAGCGGAAGCGTGAGCAGAAGAAGCAAGAAGCGGGAACACCAATCACTCTTCCTGAATTTATCAGTGTCCAGCATCTTTCTCAGGCCCTCGGTGTTCGCTATGAGGCTTTCGTTGAGCGTCTGGAGGATCTGGGCTATGATGATGTTTTCGCTGGCAAGACGCTAGACTCCGAAACGAGCGGTATGATTGCCATGGAGTACAACTTCGACCCAACCTTTGATGGAGGATATCGCGAGGAAGAAGTGAGGGATCTCAAGGCCCGACCTGCTCTCTTGGACAGAGAGAGTCTGCCAGCTCGTCCGCCCGTAGTCACAATCATGGGACATGTCGATCACGGCAAGACAACCATTCTCGACTACCTCCGGAAGTCGTCTGTGGCTGCTGGAGAGGCCGGCGGCATCACCCAACATATCGGTGCTTTCTCTGTACCCCTCGCAGCAAGCGGAAAGACTGTCACCTTCCTGGACACTCCCGGCCATGCAGCCTTCTTGGCCATGAGACAGCGTGGAGCTAACGTGACTGACATGGTCATCTTGGTCGTGGCGGCAGACGACTCCGTAAAGCCGCAAACGCTGGAAGCCATCAGGCACGCCAAGGAAGCTGGCGTCCCCATGATCGTTGCTCTCAACAAGGTGGACAAACCGGAAGCTGATGTAGACAGATGCAAGCAAGATCTCGCCAGACATGGCGTGGAAATCGAAGACTACGGTGGCGATGTTCAAGTCGTTGAAGTCTCTGGCAAGACTGGCAAGGGAATGGACGCACTTGAGGAAAATGTTGTCGCACTCTCTGAACTCCTTGACCATCGCGCTGAGACTGATGGTGCAGTCGAAGGTTGGGTACTGGAAGCCACCACACGCAAAGCTGGCCGTGTCGCTACTGTCCTCGTCAGACGCGGTACTCTGGTCCCAGGAGCCGTCATTGTAGCCGGGAAGACCTGGGCGCGCGTCCGCACGCTCAGGAACGAAGCTGGTGTCGAGCTCGAAACCGGCGGACCTGGAATGCCTGTCGAGGTAGATGGCTGGCGCGACCAGCCATCTGCAGGAGACGAAGTTCTAGAAGCTCCCACCGAACAAAAGGCTGGCTCAGTCGTTGAGTTCCGCATTGAACTCGCCGAGCGAGAGCAGACGAAGAAGGACATGGAGATCATCAACACCAACCGCAAACTGGAGCAAGAGAAGAGAGAGAAGGAGAAGGCTGCCGAGCAGGCTGCTAAACGCGCTGCTGCGGCTGCTGCGACAGTCGGACCAGACGGCACTCCAATTCCTGCTCCAGCTGCAGAGAGTAGTCCTGCGCCTGCAGGGGATGCCGAGGCTGAGAAGGAGAGCGGCCAAATCACCATTCCTTTTATCATCAAAGCCGACGTCTCTGGTTCCGCGGAGGCTGTAGCAGCCTACATCCTCTCCCTCTCGTCTCCTCTGATCGCGCCTACTATCCTCGCTTCTGGCGTTGGTTCCGTACACGAAAGCGACATTGAGCTGGCATCCGCGGCGGAAGGTCACATCATTGCATTCAATCTACCTAATGACCCTGAAGCCATGGGCCAAGCAACGGCACGAGGTGTGAAGATTCTGGCTAATGATATCATCTATCGTTGCTTGGACGACGTGAAGGCTGTGCTTGAGGATAGACTGCCGCCGATTGTTACTTCTCGTGTCACGGGTGAGGCTGAGATTTCTGCGGTGTTTGAGATTAGCGTTGGAGGGCGCAAGAAGATTAGTATTGCGGGTGTTAAGGTGAGGAACGGGAATGTTACGAGGAATGCTAGGGTGAGGGTCATGAGGGGTGGGGACAAGGTTTATGATGGTGAGTTTTGCTTTTCCTGTTGAAGTTATAAATATGCAACCCCCGCTGACTTTTTTGATAGGCACGATCAATTCGCTGAAGAACCAGAAGAAAGATGCGGACGTCATGCGCAAGGGAAGTGAATGTGGTATGGGTTTCGCGGACTGGGAGGCTTTCGAGGCAGGCGATCAGGTCCAAGTGTACGAGGAGATCTCGGAGAAAAGGAGATTGTAAAAGTAGGATACGGATGTCTGTTGATGGATCTGGAAATCAGGCAAGCTTCTTCTTCACTCTGTGTTTAATGCTGATTTAAGCAGTGCGAAGAGATTTGGCGCAATGCATTGTACATATGCATAGGAGCGCTGGTGAAGGTGCATAAATACGGAATTGATTTTCTGATTTCCGAAAGATCTTGTTGCTTCTTGGTCTTCATCCTGGAATAGTGGCTCGTGTTCCGGGGACTCTGCTGGCCTGAACCCGACGTCGATGGTGAGGACATTTTCCTGGTTGTTCATCAATGTCCAAGCCTTTCGAGACGATCATGGTGTGCCACGGTTGGGCGGTTATCTGGACGAGTCGCGAGCCCGCGACGGTGATTCGATTCTGACTGTGGTGCAATTGCTTGAGCGTCCGTCAGAAATTCCAAGAAGCGACAACGTCACGACAAGCCTTTCTCGCCTGGGTATGCCTGTCTGGACGTCTTTTCTCCGGATGAGCTAATGACCACCAGTATTCTAGACGCTCAGCAAAGGACTTTTTACTGCATCCAGCTTCCGCTTGTCCGCCAAAATCCACTCTGGAGCATCCAACAACAACCCCATATATCACTGCCGGCACATCAACAACCTGCCGGCATCCACATCGTACCCACCTGGATCGCCTTCCCCATTCTCGAACAGTTTTGTCCATTTTCCACTACACGCGACGGCCTTCTCAGGTTAATCTGCTGGAGATACGAGTCGGCTGCGAAGAAGATACGGAAAGTCTTTGCGAAGCTGGCATGTGATTTTCTCGAACCTGATCAGCGGCGATGTGTAGCTTCCGCGGCGTGTACCTACCCCGATACGGACTTACTAGTCCTGGCACTCCTGTCCGGAGTGCGCAGGCGAGACTTCGGGTTCGCGTTTAGTCGTAAAAATTATGCGCTCCCCGCTGTTTCAAGTCCACAAGATTTTCAGGTTGTTGGGAGTGCGCGCGAGCACTTTCGGGGATCCACTTGAACAGGTTAAGATACTAAGGCGGCCACTGAAGATCCTCCCTTCATTCAATTGCATCTGATACGGGAGTTGACACCTTCTCAGTTTGCCGAATGCTGATCAAACCACTAAAGGCTTCGGTACCTGTTGGACGAATGCGTTCAATGCATGAAGAAAGCACTCGCCTATACACTTCGATGATCTGAAGCCCATCGAGGAGGCAGGTAACGGTAGCGGTCCGCTCTAAGACAACACACACCGATGCGCAAATACTCCGTGTTAAACCCTGTCATTCAAGCTCTTGGCAGCACGGTGCAATGCTTAAGGACGACCCAGTATGGATGAGCCTTGTAGAAGGTTCAAGCTATGGCTCAACAGCCAAGCGGCCCGAGCATCCTAATGATATGTGCTATCTCGAGGCCTGCATCAACATTTGAAGAGGGGAAACAATCGACGAAAGAATTGCGGCACAGCAAGTACCTCGATCGTACTTGATAGGCGCTCTCTGTCCGACTCCTGCCCTCTGAGGAAACATCACGCCATCAACCCAGGTATTGCAACACCCAGGATGCCCAACTTCTTCCTGCCAATGCAAGAGTCACTCGATACGCCGAGGGACCGTCGACAGTCGGTACATCCAGTTGATCTTCTTCGACTGCTTGAGGTACGTTGCTTAATAGCTATGTCCAGTCAAGATATTGACAAGCCATTCCTTATTAGTACCCTCAGCTCGCTGGAAAAACATACCTGGACCATGCCGGCACAACAGTGGGTTCCCTAGAACCCAATCGGGCAATTGGAGACGCTGACAATATCGCTCCGAGCAGTTGTGGGCCAAAAGTCTCATCGATGACTTTGCCGTCACAATGGGAACCTTATATGGCAACCGTGAGGGCTTTAAATATATTCTTCATAGCGCCATCGAAGCTGACAGGGAACGTCAATAGCACATTCAGAGCACGAACCTTCGAAACGCGCAGAGACGAGAGTGGAAGAGACCAGGCGAAAGGCGCTGCAATTTTTCAACGCAGATCCTGAGGAATGGGATCTTGTCTTCACTGCCAATGCCACAGCCGCGATCAAGCTTGTGCATGATTGCTTTCGAGACAGCGCAGAGACACAACGACGGACATGGTGGTACGTCAAAGCCCGTTGCATCATGGCGTTTCATCATATGCAGGAGCATATCAATACACTTCAGAAACTCCACCTCAAGGACAGTGTGCTGATACTTGCATCAGGTACGGATATCACAAAGATGCTCACACATCAGTTGTTGGCCTGCGAGAAGGCACAAGGACCCATCGATGCTTCCGTTCAGACCGAGAAGTAGAGCTATGGATTGAGGCTCGCGGGCTTGGGGGAGCACAGCCCCGGGACATTGGATTGTTCGCGTACCCAGCTCAAAGTAACATGACTGGACGACGACTTCCTCTCGACTGGCCTGGCCGTATTCGCGACCGAGTCAGGGCGGAAGTCTTCACCTTGCTGGACGCAGCTGCGCTGGTGTCAACTGCACCTCTTGACATTGGTGCTCTATCGGAGACCAACTCCGCACCAGATTTTGTCGCTCTATCCTTTTACAAGATATTCGGGTTTCCAAATCTTGGCGCCCTTCTGGTCAAAAAGTCCGCAAGCAGGATTCTGCAAGGTCGCAAGTTCTTTGGCGGTGGCACCGTTGAAATGGTGATTTGCATGAACGACAACTGGGTGTCCAAGAAGTCAGGCGAGATTCATGAAAGTCTTGAGGACGGCACCCTTCCATTCACATCGATCTTCGCTCTTGATATTGCGATCGTAAGTTGTCAACTCAGAGCAACACGAATGCGTATGCTGACAGACTCAGGACACGCATCGAAAGCTTTACGGACCCTCACCGATGCAATATATTTCGTACGTCGAAGAGATATGTCGTGCTAAAGGACTTTCGCTAACGGATTATCAGGGCACATACTTCTCGCTTGATAAGGATGCTTCACGAGGATCTTACAGCTCTGCAGCACTCGAACGGCAAGCCAGTGATCCAAGTGTATAACGACAGTAACGTGACCTATGGAAATTCCGCGACACAGGGCGGAACCATCGCACTCAACATTCGAAGACCGTGTGGAGCGATTGTTTCCTTCCAGCAGGTCGAGAAAGAAGCAAATGAGGCTGGCATATTTGTTCGAGGAGGCTCGCTCTGCAATCCCGGAGGTGTCTCCTCCTATCTCGACTGGTCACCAGAAGAACTTCTTGCCGCGTATGACGAAGGCCATCGATGCTCAAAACCACTTTCGGAAATGTTCGGCAAGCAGCTGGGAGTTGTGAGAGTCTCTCTAGGAGCCATGAGCAACGAACAAGATATAGACACCTTTGTGCGCTTTGTACAGGAGACCTACGTGGATCGTGTCCTTGTCGAAGACGAGCCTGTTGCCAAGCCGGTGGCAACCGCAATGCCGATGTCCACTGATGTGCCAATGGGAGGAAATCTGTTGGCACCAGCGAGAGCGAGCAGGCCTCCGTCAGTGAGGAGCATGATGCTACCCAAGACGTCGCTGCATCGCGACATGTCTGCTACCGTTATGCAGGTTGGAGACTTCAAGGACGAGTACTGGATGCCAAAGAAAAAGTCTGGAGATTGGAAACGACGAAGCTATGAGGTTCCGAGTAGTACGAAGAGCAAAGGGAGCGCCATGAGAAGGTTCGGGTTTTCTTTGAGGCACGTCATGCCTAGGTTTCAGTCGGAGCATCTTATGAATCGACAAGCTACTGTTGCGGAGTAGCTTGCTGTTGAAACAGATATGAGAGATTGTACATATGTTGGAGGGGAACGACTTTACGGCCATATTTTCCGCATCCCCGCACATTTTGAGGTTGTGACGACTGTAACAGACCGATATCTCTCATGATGAGGGTGATCGTCCTCGTAGAGATATCGGCATTTTGACGACGGCCGCTGTTGTGGCGTGTACTTACGCGATCATTCACATATAAAAGCATGCATGATGCAACCTGATCTTTTTCTTTCGCTGTACACTCCGCAGCTAGATTGACATGTCTTCCACCACTTCCCATAACATTTACACGGGCTTTCGCATCTTGATTCCGCACCAAAGAACTGGCGCAAGATTTGTTGCGCAGTCAAAGGTGAACAGACTGATGAACCACAAGACGACTAAGACTGGTATTGGTGCCAGTAGAATCTCTGTCCGGCTCAGGAAGGGTAACGCTGCGACAGTCAGTCTTATGTACATGTATCACCAAGTTGCTTGTCAACTTACCATTATATCCCAGGAATACGATTACGAAGTAGTAGCTCAGAGCCAAAAGGTACATGGTATTGCCTGAAAGTCATCAGTACTCCGATCGAGAAAGTAATGAGTCTCTCATACGTACCAAAGAGATTCGATACCCAGTAATCTTGTGCGATGAGAGGCATCAAGAGAAACTGCAGAACATATAGGAAGACCCATACTGGCAGGAACGCTCGTATCGAAACCTGCGAAGCTGTCAGCCGAAACATATCATGAGGCCGAGGATTTCTACGCACGTCAAAGCAGTACCCAAACTCCAAGACGTCCTCGCCGTTGACCGAAGGACCAAATAGACCTTGCCTGCGCTTGCCAAGGACTCGGCCAACAAGGAAATACATCATGATGGACAACAGTAAAGACACTCCGAGAAAGTGCCCAGCCACGAAGATCAGGGCTACCTGTAACGTCCTGCTGAAGCCATCTGCATAAGCAATTCCCCAAGCAAGTCCTCCGAGGAATAGAAAGGCCGAGAGAAGGCTGCACTTGTCAGCAAATCGCGGTGTTTGTTACCAAGCGTGGGCTGAACGCACTATGTAAATGCTGGATCTGCTCGGTGAAATGAGCCTTTCGTTTCTAAGAAGACATGTTAGTTATCTTCAATGACAAAGCCAGGCGATACGCACGTTTGTGGTAGTAAATGCTTCTGAATACTTTCTTTGGAGCTATTATCAAATGTGTCATCTCCCATATAGCCTGGCATCGGTCAGTTCGTGGTCCGGATTCAGAATGCGAGAGAATGTACCGTTTCGAAGTCCATAGACTGTATCTTGAACAGCTTGCGAAAGAATGGAGGAATCCGCATGCTTGAATTTCTCCTTGAGGCAGTCGACATCTCTGGTTATGCAGCTGAACAAGATATTGAAGTCTGGCTGTCTTTGTCTCTTTGTGTCCTTTTTATGCACCCATTCCAGGCCCTCGGTCTCAAGATAGCAACAGCGCTGAGCTTTCAAGGTTTTCGATGAACCGGATACTGGCAGATGATGAGTATCGCGAGCATGTGCTTCAGTGGCTTGTGAAGAGTAGGTATCTGGATGTTATCCCCCATTCACTTCCGCAAGTGAGGTTGGCATCGGCATCGGAGAGTCGGCCCCTGCAAATTTAGAGTTTTATGCACGCTGATGCTTCCTGCCACGAGCCAGCGGACATTATCCACCGCGACAACACCTCCACCTTCACATCCCATCCTCCTCAAACTCCATCCCCCAGCATCTTGCATCGCCACACGAGCTACCATCAGTGAGGACAATATTGCCAAACAGTACACGCTTACTACCCACACCGCGCCTTCGACTGTGCGCCGCGCACGACCAGGAATAGCATCGCCGGCAACGATTTCGTCCTGCAGCGCATTCGCGTGCCATTGAATAGCGCCAGCGGCGCCAGTCGCCAATATGGCGGAAGAGTATGACCCAGCGGGCGTGCCCTCCACTTTTGATGCCGGCGCAGATGCGAACGAGAGCTACAACTACGAAGAGTACGGCCAGAACGAGAATGCCGCCGACGAAGACGACGACTACGATCCAACGGCAGGCTTCAATTACGGCGAGAACAACGACGAGCAGTCCAAGCCGACATCATCTGAGCAGACGCCGCAACATGCGCCCGCGCACAGCGAGCAGCCCACCAAGCCGCAGCAGACCGTCGCGGGTTTCGTGTTGGAAGAGAGTGATGATGAGCAAGAGCAAGATGAGAGCGCGCCGACTCCTGCGCAGCTGAGCGGGGATGCTGGCGCGCTGGTAGCCGCACAGGCGCCGGATGTATCGTTACGTAGTGCACCGCAAGACACTGCTACTCCAAGCACAAGTCTCAATGGGTCCGCCACAGTTTCTGTCCCTGCGTCTACTTCGTCTCTTCCTGATTCCTCTACCCTCCAACTTCCTGCTGCAGATTCGGGTAAGACTGCTATCTCACCTGTCGCTTCTGCTGTCCCGACACCTCAGCCTGAGGCGAATGGTGTCGTAGCTGCTCCGCCGCCAGTCGCTCAAGCAAATGGCTTCTTGGCTGCAGCGCCGCCAGCGCGGCTTCCTCATGACAAAGTTGGTCAGCTCGAAGATCGCATCAAGGACGACCCAAAGGGTGATACCGATGCGTGGATTTCCCTTATCAAACACTACTACGACAAAGGCCAGTACCAGGGCTCAAGAGATGTCTACAAGCGCTTTTTCAGCGTATTTCCAACTGCGGTATGTTATTCCTCCTTCGTGCAACATTTGAGTCTGTCGTGCTCCATGCACTATACAATGAACGATTGCTAACAACTGACTAGGTGTCCATGTGGGTGAGATACGTCCAGATGGAGAATGAGCTCGATGAGCGCGACAATGTAGTGCACATCCTCAACGAGTCGGTCATGGCAGTTCCAAGCGTGGATCTTTGGAAGCTGTATCTCGATCATGTCCGCCGAGCACTGCCCTTAATCAACGACACGGACGGCAACAACCGCAGCGAAATCACCAAGGCGTTTGAGGTCACCCTGGACAATGTTGGAATCGATCCTGATGCCGGTGTGTTGTGGCGCGATTACATCGATTTCCTCCTCTCAGGTCCTGGCACAGTTGGTGGTCAGTCATGGCAGGACCTCCAGAAAGTCGACATCCTTCGTAAAGCATACCAGCGCAGCATCAAACTCCCTCACTATGAGTCCATGAGACTCTGGAAGGAGTATGAGACTTTCGAGATGGGCCTTCACAAGGCCACTGGCCGTAAGCATGTCCAGGAACAGAGCCCGCACTACATGCAAGCCCGAACCGCTCGGATGCAACTCGAGCAAAGATTGGAGGGACTGGACCGGAAATCATTGCCGAAGCTTCCGCCAGTCTATGGATGTGCAGGAGACGATGAGTTTGGCACCCAGGTCGAAAAGTGGCGCGCCTGGATTGAATGGGAGAGAGATGAGGACCCACTCGTGTACAGAGGAACGGAAGATGATGCATATCGGAAGAGAGTTCTCTATGCATACAAACAAGCCACTCTCTGCCTGTGCTTCTACCCTGATATCTGGTTCGAAGCAGTGAACTGGTGCTTCGCTCAGGGCATTGACGCAATTACCGTCGAGGGTGAGCAGCTTCTCGACAAGGCCATTGCGAACAACCCAGAATCCGTGCTTCTTGCGATGCTCAAGGCCGACCGTGTGGAGGCCGCGCTTGAGACCGGTAACACTGATGAGATCCTGTATCGCAATGGCGAAAAGCTGGATGTGCCGTACGAGAAGGTACACACCGCGCTTTATGCGCTCAGAGTGAAGCTCAAGGAGAAGGATGACAAGGCTTTGGCGCAGATCACAGCTCATTACGCTTCTTTGCCGCCAGAGGAAGATGAGATGGCAGGCCAGGACGATGATGACGACAACCGATCAGATAAGCCAAAGACCCGGGAGGAGCAGAAGAAAGCCGACGTTGACGCTGTCAAGGCCGCCTCAGCTACACAAATGGACATACTCAAGCGTACGATTTCTTACGTCTGGGTGGCCAAGATGCGAGCTTTCCGCCGAGTCCAGGGTCAAGGAAAGCCGCTTAAGAAGGGTGATACATCAGCCAAAGTCGTCAAGGGATTCCGAGGAATCTTTTCGGACGCACGACCTCGCGGCCCACTGTCAAGCGATGTCTATATCGCATCTGCACTCATGGAATGGCGCTGCTACAAGGATCCCTCAGCTATCAAGATCTTTGAGCGCGGAATGAAGCTGTTTCCAATGGACGAGGCTTTCATTCTCGAGTACGTCAAGCATTTGATTGCTCTTAGTGATGTGACCAACGCTCGAGTGGTGTTTGAATCCACAATTCCAAAGATATGCAACGCTGCGGACTTTACCCTCGAGCAAAAGAGAGAGAAGTGCAGGCCTCTCATCACATACATGCACGACTACGAGAGCAAATACGGCGATCTTGCTCAGATTCACAAGATTGAGAAGCGCATGGCAGAGTTGTACCCAGAAGAGCCTGAAGTCAGCCGCTTCAGCCATCGCTTCTCTCTGCCCAACTTTGACGCGATGCACGTTCAGCTCATCCTTAGCCCGACGCAAGCGCTACCGAAGACATTCGAGCCTCAGCCGTTGGCACCACCTCAACAAGCACAAGCACCTCCGGTTCAGGCCAGCATCGAAAACTACGTGCGCAGTCCAAAGGGTCCTGAGATCCTCCTCGGACCCAACGGTCCTTATGTCGCCAGCCCGAAACGCCCACTGGACGATTCCGACAACGATACGCCGCGGAAATTTATGCGCGGCGAGTCTCCTCTCAAGGGAGCTGCAGGTGTGCGCATTCAGAATAAGCAGGCGGCGACGGGTGGCGGTGGTTTCGCTACTAAGACTTTTGTTCCCAACAGCGCACCTGCACCAATGGGTCCGCCTCAGCTACCTCCTGCGATCGATGCCATGTTGCGACGACTTCCTCCTTCAAACAGCCACTTTCAGTATCGCTTTGACGCTGCGAAATTGGCATTGCTACTCCCCACTGTTCCCGTTGATAACGCATACGCTCAGCTCGCTGCCACAGGAAACATTCCACGTCAATTCTAGAATATCCCTGGAGTATTTTCATGGCTGAACATGCGTGCAGACCAAGGCTGGCAGTGATTTCCCGAGGAGACCCAGCTTGAGGAGATCCCATCTTCCTTTGACGTACTCGTTACCAGTCTGTTTTCGAGCGCTCAACGACTCTCACAGGAGTAAGCCTGTTGGTCAAAAGCAGACAACAGGCACTCGTTGCGCCATTCTCGGGGTCCTGAACGATGATTGGTCAATATTCTACAAATCGTTATCGAAGCTGGAGCACATTGCTTCTGCCCGATATGGCCCGGTTCGTGGCACAATCGTTTGCTCCCGTATAGGAGCAATTACCTTCGCATATCGAAAGGTTCTCCCGTCGTGTGCTTCGAGAAGTCTGAGGAGGGGAGGTTCGGCGATACGAGACATGGCATCTCGAGATGAACTCTTGGCTTCATTTTGTACACTAGAGTAAAGGAATTCTCAATGCATGACGTTGTCGATATGGGTCATCACTTGTGGTATCATGCCCTCTGAATTACGCGTGTTTAGCTGCGCTGCGTGCCTTGTCTGTATGTTGCAAGGTGCAAATGTAAGGTAAGGTAAGGTTGGACTACAATGTGCCAGCAGTGGTTCTCAATTGCAAGTTCATATACAGTATGCCTGCGCTGGTTCTACTCAATGTCTACGTCTGTATCTCTGCTGTCCATATCGTTGTTGTCGTCATCGGCAGGCTTTTCAAGTACATGGGATGGTCTCAGATGAGCTTGGTGTAGAAGAGGTACGGGTTGAGGTGCGACGTTTCCAAATGTCGATTATTTCGACAGAATAACAACAATCACAACGCAACAACGCTTCCAAGTATTGACGAGCTCAGAACTCTCTTTTATGAGCTTATGATGAAGCTCCCTTCGATATCAGAGCTGTGCAGTTCTCCTCGACATGGTTATCATCATTTCAATGCACATGGTCACTACCCCAACCCTAACCCTAAGTGATGTTCGCTGCGAACTCTAACCTCTTCGGAACTGTTCTACCTTGTGCCTGAACATGTTGAAGGAGTCCAGAGTAAAGGTATGCTTGTAAATGCTCCCGGAGCGCCGATATCAAGGGCGATTGCGGCTGCAGGAGCACCGTTAGTGTATGCCATCATACTAGGAAAGCAAGGGGTAGCGATCATCATGATGTGAAGACTGCTCGGATGAATAGGCTATAAGAATCATTCAACGAGCCAAAGAGCGATACAGTGTTTCTCGCTGAGCGGAGAGCCAGCTTTTCAGTCCCTCCATCGCTCGGGCGTACAGCGCAGAGGCATGCATGCCTTCAATGTGCTCTCTTGTCTGCGTCCACCCAAATACGACTCATGCTGAGCAGATCCTTCGATACGTCAGTCTCAGACTTTCTATACCGAGTATAGGCAGCCAGTGCCGTTCCCGTTGCTGCCTCGAGGACACATGTTGTATCGCGTACGCTCTGAGAGAGGAGCTACGTGGGCAGTTGATCTTTCGAATGGTACCCTCTCACGCGATCGGGCCTCCTGGCAGACTGCATTTCCGACGATATCGCGACGATGTCGGCGGCGAACGCTCCCTCGGCGCTCTGTATTGCAATGGCCATGCAGTGCTGGAGGTATGCAAAGGGAGTTCTCTGTGGGCGGGCGGAGTCGAGTCGACCGACGCCGTCAAACTCGACGCTAGAGCACGTGGCGACAGGGGTGCATGATGAGTTTAATTCCACCTCCAGCCTTCGTACAGTACACTGCAACAACAACATCACCTATTAACTCGCCCTTCGCATCTCTGACATCCTCGCGTACTCCTGGATCGCAGACTCCACTGCGACGCTCGCTTGAGACCGACCAGACAGAACGATGCGCACTGTACACCACGATCCGCTGACCGACGCGACATTGAGCAGCACGTCACGACTCTTTCGGGGAACTTTGCGAACAGTGCCGGCGACCGCTGACCTTCGCACTACATGAGAGGCTTGCTCAGAGTGGCTATGCAATTGATCAGACCGATCATGGCGTTGGCAAGATCACTTGATGCGAGGATCAGGCGGCGCGAAGGAACGTAGCATCGATAGACGGCTGCCGGCGGCGCGAATCAGACAACATCGCCGCTGCGCAACCTTCTGAAGTCCATGCGATCGAAAGCGGCCATTGGCTGTACTCGACCTCGACCGAGTCGTCGACGGTGCAGAAGGGTGTAGTCCAGGTGAGCAGCACAGGTTCCGGACATCCGGCGGGAAGTCCACCTCGGACGGCATCGAAGCAATACTCACGTAGGTAGGCGTGCGGTACGATTGCAAAGATGTTTACAATGTAGTGCGGGACGTGAAGTACGCCGTTTCTGACACAGAGACATCGACCTCGACGCCTGCCACCCTCCGCTCCGAAAGGTTGGTCTTTCTCCTTTGTGATCCTTCGAAGCACATAAGCACAAGTTACCATTCTACATCCCCTCTGATGCTCGTTCGCAATGCTCCGTCCAGTTCTTCATCCCGCATTGCTACGACATGTGCATTTCCGGGGACGAGATTGGTAGTCTCATGCTGGGTTTTTCCGCGGCTTAGAATACTCCTGCCGCTGGATTTTCTCACGATACTCCGGATCCAGACGAAACCTCAACTGGCCTGTAGGTGACGTTACAATCATTTCGGATTCTTGGAGCCAGCCACGGGACGCCGCCAATTCCAGTACACCCCAGACCGGTATATGAACAAGCAGCATGCGCAAGGTTCTCGAAGGAATGTGCTCTATTCGGGTCATGCGATCTCAGAGCCAACGAAAACCGCAGTAGAGTGCCACAATCATGCTGGTTTACAACGACATGTCCCTGCATGGCACTTCTGACTGGCAACCCGAAACGAGATTGATTGAAGATCCCCCTCCGGCAAGGTGGATCGAATCTGGCATCTCTGACCGATGTCTGATAGAGTCAAGGACGGCCAGGATTGACATCGTTTCCCGCGTGGCTAGTCTTGTGCAGGACTTGATTCCGTACCAAATGCCTATCGCGCAAGGCTATGGCTGCAAAGACGTTGCCCATTGTGCAATCTTGTTGGCTCGCATTGGGCTGACAAAGTACCGTGTTTTCTCTTTGGAGCCGGTCCTTGAAATGGTCGCTATATGGTTGCTTGAGCACTTCCGCCTGAAAGAGGATCTGGATACCATCTCAAGTGCTGCGGCTTTTCTCCTCTCGGCCAGCAATACTTGCACTGCCAACAGGCTACGCCTGCAATGCCTCCTCCGAGTCTCTTCATGTGGTCCGGTATCAAGTTATCCTGCAGCAAACTCTTTGCCAGCTTCCCTCTGGCAACCCGGCATGAAGACCCTATGCCCACTGGTTCCTCCTCTTGATATGATATCTTGAACGAATCGAACGTCATCGTCCTTGGAGAACATCGGCCGTTGCAAAAGCATGTCAATGAAGCGGCAGATGCTCTACCCGGCGCCGCGCATGCTTGTAATGCCCGTCAATTCGTCTGCAAGCAAACCTCTTGCTTCAAGGATGTGCCTGTTGAAGAAGTTTCGCTGCCTTCGACTGATTTCTTTCAATGACCATTCCGGGGAACCTTGCGATGCCAAGTTGTCCAGGGATCGAACTGAATATGCTTCATGGTCTGCGCCGGCGAAGGGACAGCAGACACGCTTCCAGAGGGTTCAATAGCTCTCTTGGCCACTCGCCATGTATTCTCGATGGGTACTATCGCCTATCGTTCACGGCGCTCAGATGCTGCGTCGTGTGTCGAGAAAGAGACATCCTCATGCGCCCACGCCTCTGGGCTCACCACAAACCCTCTTCAAGCCTTTGGGTATGGACTGCCGCCCGATGTCCTCCTGTAGAGTATCCCCACTCTGCTGCCGCCATCAAATGAGTGCTGGATTGCAAGCAAACGTAGCCGATCACTTCCCCCTTTTCCATGTGCAGATACTCAAAGTGCTTCACTCTCCTGATGGTGGAAGAGCTGCTCGTGGCGTATGGCTCTCAGTCGTGGGGGACTCGGCCCAAAGTGCTCGCGGTGCCATCGAGACTGTGAGCGATATGATCATCGGAGACTGGACTGAGCTGGATATGGTCTCTCATAAGACTGGGCCTGTCAGTGCTATACCGCTATCGTAGGCAGGCGCTCTCGAGGCTGGGAGATGCTCCTGGCTCCTTGTAGCAGCCTCACTTACTGTCGTCCTGGACCTCACTGGCCTCCTTGGTCTCACCGGTCGTGCCTTCCCACATGCTCGCACATGCTCCCACATGCTGCTCCTGCCGCACACATGCACTTCCTGCCCCTGTTCCCGCCCCTGTTCCCGCCCCACTAGCGTCGCTACTGCGGACGGAGCCCTGCACAACGCTGCCGCCTTGAACGCACGGTCCACGTCCGCAAAGATATAGTCAGTGAACTTTTCCACCACAAACCATCCTTCCTTCATCAACCTTTTGCATCCTTCCCCTTCCACCACAACCTTCCACCACCATCAAGACCCTTCACAACCTTCCAAACCCCCCACATCCTTCCACCATGGCTGGCGCCGCGAAGAAGCGTGTTGCTGCCGAGCAGTACCACCACCGCTCTGAGCCAAATGGCTCTTCCTCCGGCGACGCATCGTCGTCTGGGAAGGCCACTCACTCAGAGCGCTCCTCCTTGTCGCGCTCACATGCTCCCTCTGAGCGCTCCCGTCACGCGCCTTCTTCCCACGCTGGCACCGCTCGCACATCTCGCTCACACCTTGGTGGCTACGACGGCAATGCCGACCCCGAGCCCGCCACCCACGAGCGCAACCCCAACACGTCCAGAGTCATTGTCGATCCGAAGACTTTCAACTTCGATCTCGGCATGGGCGCCTGGAGCACCGTTCGCGGCACGGAGGTCTCCAAGGGCATGCCTCCACGCCCGGCTCCATCCAAGCTTGGCATGGCTACCAAGGTTGGGCTCAACAGCTTTCACGTTGAGGCCTTCCCTCTGCAAAACATCTACCAGTACGATGTCATGATCGGCTCTGGCGTGGAGAAGCGTGGTGCCATCCGCGCCGTTTGGCAGTCCAAGGCTGTCCAGGAGGCCGTCGGCCCAGCTGCCATCTTTGACGGCAACAAGCTCATGTGGAGCGGCAAGAACATCGAGCGCGAGATCAAGATCCGTGTCGACCTCAATGAGGAGGAGGGTAGGGACATGACCAAGGTCAAGGGTAAGTTCTTCATCATCACTCTCACAGATTACATGTACCTTTACTAACCTCATCATAGAGCCCGAGAAGCAGCGCTTCCGCGTTGTCATCCGCCAGACCAACCGCGTCAAGTTTGACGTTCTCAAGGCTCATCTCCAGGGCAAGGCGTCTTTTGACAACTCCTGTTTGGAGACCATCAACTTCGCCGATCATCTCCTTCGCGCGACCCCAGCTACCAAGTACAAGGCCATCAAGCGTGCGTACTTCGAGACTCGCCTCGATGGCAAGGCCTCAGACAACCACTCAATGACCCTCGGCGCTGGAGTGGAGGCTTTCAAGGGCGTCTATCAATCTCTCCGTCTCGTTCACCCCGGTCGTCTTGCCATCAACATCGACGTGGCTAACGGCGTCTTCTGGATTCGTCAGAAGCTCATCGACGCCTGTGTTCAAGTCGCCGGCTGCCGCGATGCATCTGACCTGAGCGCCGCGCTTTCTAGAGGCGGCGAGCGTGGTCGGCACGGTCAAGCTCTCAAGAAACTTCGCAAGGTTCATGCTACCCACCAGCACCGTGGTACCGAGCCTCGTTCAATCTGCATCGAGCGCTTTGTCTTTAACTTGAACGCGAAGAAGCACAAGTTCAAGACTCTGGACAAGAACGGCAAGGAGTACGACACAGACATGTACACCTACTACGCCACCAAGTACAACATCCGCCTTCAATATCCCGACCTGCCACTCGTCAAGCCCACCAAGGGCAAGGACACGTTGTTTCCCATGGAGCTCCTCACAATTGAGGAGAATCAGCGCTACAATTACAAGATGGATGAGAAGCAGACCTCCAACATGATCAAGTTTGCTGTCACCGCCCCGCCTGAGCGCTGGTTGCACATCGAGCACGGCCAGAAGATGCTCAGCTGGAACACCGACCCCATGCTGATCAAGTGAGTGCCAATCCTCCATCTCCAACATGTCAGACATAGCTAACCTCACTTTCCTTCCACTTAGGTACGGCCTGAAGGTCAACCCCAAGCGCACCAACGTCGATGCTCGTCTCCTCGCTGCTCCTACTGTGAAGTATGGCAAGGGCGATGCTAAGCCCGGCACATCTGGTCGTTGGGATCTCAAGGCGAAGGTCTTCCTGCAAGGCAACCCTGTACCTCTTAAGTCGTGGGCCATCTGCGTTATCTCCGGTCGTCGTGGTGGCAAGCCTGACAAGGCCACCATCGACAAGTTCGTTGCTGAATTTGTCAAGGGTATGCACAACTTCTTTTCTTAATGTAGCTTCACACATGCTAACTTTTTACAGGCTACATCGGCCTTGGTGGCAAGGTTGAGAACAAGAACCCACCGTTGGTGCTCGCGAATGGCGACGACGCAGGTGTCTGGGTCACTGACACCTGGAACAAGGCTGGCAACACCTCGCAATCTCGCCCGCAGATGCTGATGTTCATCCTGCCCGACAAGGATTCCCAGACCTACGGCCGCATCAAGCGCTCCGCCGAGTGCCGCTACGGTGTCGTCTCTCAGTGCGTCCAGTACGCTCACGTCCAGAAGGCTCAGCTTCAGTACATCGCCAACGTGTGCATGAAGTTCAACGCCAAGCTGGGCGGTGCGACCTGCCGTGCTATCGGCAAGACCACTTCTGGCCCTAACGGCATCTTCACTGCACCCACCATGATCATTGGCGCCGATGTCTCACACGCTGCTCCTGGTTCTGACGCTCCTTCCATGGCAGCGCTCACCATGTCCACCGACAAGCTTGCCACCCGCTACGCCGCGGCTTGCCAGTCCAATGGTTACCGTGTGGAGATGATCAGCACCGAGATCATCAACTCTGAGCTGAGAAACATGGTTCAGCACTGGACGACGAACGTTGGCAGTGGCAAGCTGCCGCAGGTCGTCTTCTACCTCCGCGACGGTGTGTCCGAGGGCCAGTATGCCCACGTGCTGCAGCAGGAGGTGGCCGACATGAAGGCTCTGTTCAAGCAGGCTGATCCTAGCAACAACTCCAAGTTTGTTGTCATCGTCGGCTCAAAGCGTCACCACATCCGCTTCTTCCCCGACAAGGGCGACAAGAACGGCAACGCTCTGCCTGGCACTCTGGTCGAGAGCGGCGTCACCAACCCGTTCGAGAACGACTTCTTCTTGTGCGGCCACAACGCTCTCAAGGGTACCGCTCGCCCCGTCCACTACTACGTGCTGCTGAACGAGACCACCCTTGGCAATGACTACATCCACACCCTGCTCTACGAGCACGCCTACCAGTACGCTCGTGCTACCACCCCGGTCTCGATCCACCCCGCCATCTACTACGCCCACTTGGCCGCCGCTCGTGCGGTCTACCACGACCCGAAGTGGTCTGGCAGCAGTGATGTCGTTCCCGGCACTACCAACAAGAAGTCTGGCTCTCAGGGCCAGTCTGGTGGCAGCTCCTCTGGTGTGCCGGTCGACTGCGAGAAGCTGATGCCCATGCCTCCTCAGGGCGGGATCAACACCTCTATGTGGTACATCTAAAGGGTGACTACTCCAACTCACAGCGACAACGACAGTGACTGCTGGCATGAGAACATGGTGATGATGTACGATGGGAGATGCGAGATGAATGGTGCGATGGGGAATGATTTCTGCTCTGACTGATTGAACCCGAAACTGAACTGTCGGGTCTTTGCTGTATTTAAAAGTTTGAATAGCTGACACAGTTGTCCTTGAGACACACCAAACCTATCTTCCTGTCGCTGTTTCAATGTGATGTGCCTGCCTGCCCATTCTTGCAAGTTATCGGTGGCGAGTCAAGCCCAGCCAAAACGGCTATCTTCACCGAGCAGCGACGGGCATCCACGCTGGAACTGACCTTCTCAGCCTCTTCAGCAGCGACATCAATCACCCTGTGGCATTGTGCCCAATTGACACAAAGTACCACGCTTGCAAGACATGGCGAGACAGCTGTTCACCTTCTGCCAGCACCACTCACAGAACAACCACTGACCGATGATGAGCAGGATGAGAACGAGCAGGAAGATACCGATAACGAGTCCCTCCCACATCGACGGACAGCCAGACTGGAGGTTTGAAGACGCGGGAACAAAGAGCATGGAGCAATTTGCTGGAGAAACATGGAAAGAATACCACGAAGCGGCCGAAAGACTGCATACAGCGATGAAGAAGGGCTACCAGGCGAAGGAGAAAGAGCTGGCAGGATATTGGAGCGGTGAGTGCTTTCTGGCATGAGCGCAGCGACTGTTCTGGCCTTTGCCGCAAGGTTGGAGCCCGAGACTCGTGGACGTCAGGCCCAGTATCGAGAGCAGCGCTCTGCCAGGGATACCTCCAAGAAGACTCGGCGTCACTTCCGCCAGGAGTGTACTTCGCAACGACCCGAGAGAAGCACATGTTCGGAAAGAGGACCCGTTGAAGCGAATACTGCTGGAGCTTGGAAGAGCGGAGAGGCAGGATACTCAGAGCGATCAAGAAGGACATGGGAGTTGAGCAACGAAGCAGCAGCACCAGAATAAGAGCAGGACAGCTGGTTGGAGAGTTTCGACGAGACAAGGTTGAAGAGCGCAACTTGGAAGAACCACTGCTGCAGTGGGCAAGGCCAGGGAACATCTCGTCGAAGGGAAAGCCAGTATGGAGATGTAAAGGTAGGAGGGTGAAGGAACAACGATAGATTGAGTGCTTGACCATTCAGCCGATCTTGAAGAGCTTTGTACGGTAGTATACCTATCTGGACATGTCAGCAGGCAGGGTCTAGATGAAAAGAGAACGAGGGCACATTTACGTACATTCAAGGCGAATCCGTGGCTTTCGCGGCTCGGCGGGCACAAATCGCGTCCACGAATGTTTGCTTCGATTTAGCTCTCGGCATGTTGCTCTCCTTCTAGACTGGCTGGTGAGTTGTCAGCTTTCGGCAGGGCACTTCATGATCTGAGTAGCGAGAACGCAAGTGCCCTACTCTTGGGACAGAGCGATGGCCTTCGCAGCTACTTGGAAACAGATACGTCAAGATTGCTTGGCAGTTTGGAGATAGATCTTGCGCCGTCTTTGGTCTGCAGGACAAGCAGCCTACAAGATAGACAGGAAGAAGGTGAAGGGAATAACGGGGAGTTGCAGAAGCGAGAGACAGGAAATGTATGGATTCTTGAGGTTTCAGTAACGAAAGAAGATGTTGGAGATTTGTTTGGCGAAGAGAGGAGAGAGTCAGCTTGGGAAGAGTCTTTTGGAAATACCTGCAGTATTGCTCAGCCTCATACACTCTATACGCAGGCAACGTAACGTACCACATGCACCTCATCTATAACATCTCTTCTCAAGCTTCTGTTATACACCTAGATCTCAAAGATCAAAGCTAACCCACTCCCTCTTCGGCGGACATTCCGGCATGAAGTTGTCAGGAAACTCCCCTTGGATTTTCATCTGCTCGTACACCGCCGCCAGCAACTCTCCCTTCTCGCCCTGATAATCCTCCGGCACGCCTTCAGTATCCGCCGCTCCAGCAGCAGCAGGAGGACCTTGCGGAAACCACACTCTCGTCTCCCGCACAACACCATTCTTCTGAACCTTGACCGTAGGATGACCTTTAGAATTCTTGTAGATCGCTTGACCATATGCCATGCCCGGTGTAAGGTTTCCAACACCAGGCGCCCCTCCAACAGGCTGTGTAGAACGGGGAACCCCTCCGCCAAAGCCTGAAGCGGATGGCGTGGGCTGCCCGAATGTCGAGCTTGGTTGAGGAGTTTGGCCGAAAGGTGATTGTGTTGCTTGTTGTCCCCCAAAACCAGATGTTCCAGATGCCGGCTGAGCTGGTGCTGCGCCGCCAAAGGGAGACGGCTTACCGAAGCCGCTGGGAGCTGCTGGCTGCGTAGGCTGACCGAATGCGCTCGCGGCAGGCTGCTGAGTCTGACCAAATGGATTTGCTGCTGGTTGTGAAGGTTGTCCAAAGACGCTTGCCGCTGGCTGGGTGGGCTGCCCAAATGCACTCGCTGCTGGCTGAGCGGGCTGCCCAAAGGCGCTTGCTGCTGGCTGAGCGGGCTGCCCAAATGCGCTTGCTGCTGGCTGTGGAGTCTGACCAAATGGACTCGCTGCTGGCTGCTGTGTCGGTTGACCGAATGGGTTTGCGGCTGGCTGTTGAGGAGGTTGACCAAAGGCACTCGCTGTTGGCTGCTGTGTAGGTTGACCGAAGGCACTGGCTGGTTGAGAGGGTTGCCCAAATGTGCTGCCCGCAGGCTGAGAAGCTGTGCCAAAGGCTGGCTGACCGAATGCTGACTTCCCTCCGCCCAGGCCCGAGGGCTGACCGAAAGCGCTCGCCCCTGCTCCACCCAAAGCAGATGGCCGGCCAAACGGAGACGCTGCAGCACCCAGGTTGGAGGGTGCGCCGAAACCAGGGACGGCTGGCTTTTGCTGGCCAAAGCCGGCAGTGGCACCACTCGCTTGACCGAATGGGTTGCTTTGCTGAGGTTGACTGCCGGGCTTATTCTCCCATGGAAAGTCCCCGTTGGCTTTCTGCACGAGATCGATGCGATTGGGATGCTGATGTTCTCCCTCCTGAATGTATCGCTTTGCGCCTTCAGTGTCGTTGAGGATTCTTTGAATTTGCTGTGTCATCTCGTTCCTCATTCCGTTAACATGTTGGTCCTGTGGAAAATGTCAGTCCTGTATCTCATATAGTCCTCCACTGTATGAACTCACGTATTGCTGGAGCTGACCAGTGGCATTTGCCAAATAGCACATAACCCTCATCTCCTCCTCACTCTGCTCCAACGGACCTTCGAGCAATTGTCGCGGAGCGCCAACGCCCGGAGCATAGGCCGAGAACTCCCATTGCGGCCGCTCTCCCTTCTGTGCGTTCTCCGTCAGGTCAAGGCGGATGCCCTCGGCTGTAATACTGTATCTGAGAGAGTTGTTAGTCAGGCGCCATACCGATGCTGTGGTCGTTACTTACTGTTGTGGCGCCTGTGCTTGTCCTTTGCGATAATCAGCACTTGTCCACACATTCCATCGTGACATTGTTGCGGTATGTCGAGGAGCATCAAGTGGTGTCAATCTTTAACTTGAGATGAAGGCGAACAAATCGCAAGCAATGAAGTTGACGTCGCGCTTGCAGTGAATCAGATGTGCTTACCTCCAATGCCGCTAACCGCGCCAGATCTCCCTCTTGCATTTCCGCCCGATGGGTTCTGCAAAGGTGCGAAACGGTTCCCATTTGATTGCCCGCCGCCTCCTCCTCCGCTGGGATGCTCGTTCTTACAGTTGTCTGTACTCATTTTAGCATACAAGATAGCCATTGAAGTTTGCTTCGATGCTTACCCCCAAACTTGCACCTGCCCTCCAGGAAAAACTTGCAAACGGCACGATTACTGTTTCGGTTGTACATGATAATTTGTTCTTCGACAGCGATTTTCTCAAGCTCACAAGCCGTAAAAAACGCGAGACGCGTTCCACGCGTGGTTTGTGTTGGAGCAAAGACAAAGAGGAGCGCGAAGACAACACTTCTAAGTACTCCGCTCAACAGACACGCGATTCTCGACTTCCCGGCGCAGATACCTTCTGCCCAAATAGCTAGACGTGGTCGATGTCTCGTCCTTGAAGCCGACCAAGCCGACGTGGTGAGGTCTTGTCTCAGCACAGACTACCTTGGCACGCTATACCGAATTTGGTAGGCGTCCCCTAGGTAGTCTAAGGGCGCATAGATAGTGCTTAGGCGGTAAGGTTCTGCTTTTTTTTAAACATTAAGATATCGCTTCGTAAATACTTAGAGGCCCTTTAGGTAGCTTATACGGTAACTATAATATACTTAGAAAGAAAATTTTGTAGTAGTAAGGTATCGAAATTATTAGCTAGGGGTGTCGCTACTAGTATTAGGTTCCTTCCTATCTATTACTACGAATTACCTAAGTTCGTAATCTTATAGAACGCTAATAGTATAAAAAAT
>MWSQ01005620.1:0-29553 GCA_002116395.1 Ramularia endophylla | reverse complement strand
GCAGTTAATAGGTGAAGTTTTGTGCAATGACGAACGTAAAGGCTGATAGGTGTAAACACAGATCCCACAGACAGCTGGAACGATGTCGGCAACAATGTTTATGGATGCGTGAAGCAGTTGTACCTCCTCAAGAAAGCGAATCGACATTTGAAGACGCTGTTGAGTATCGGTGGTTGGACGTACTCCACGAACTTTGCGGTATGTACATATCTGCGGCTCGAGAGACACGCCACTATATCGTGCGAGTGAAGCTAACGTGGGTATCACGACAGGCGGCCGCTGCGACCGACAC
The DNA here is from genome assembly GCA_002116395.1 of Ramularia endophylla. Lineage (NCBI taxonomy): Eukaryota > Fungi > Ascomycota > Dothideomycetes > Mycosphaerellales > Mycosphaerellaceae > Ramularia > Ramularia endophylla. The sequence goes on along the minus strand of MWSQ01005620.1, from coordinate 29,261 downwards.
TGCCAGAAAAATGTTCGCTTCTTCTGCTACGACGCTTCTGAAGGATTGTAAGCCTCAATTATCCACTCAAAGAGAAGTCTCAAAAAGCTGACGATGAACAACCAGTGGGATTCGACGGCATCGACATCGACTGGGAATATCCCGCCTCCGCAGTAAGTCCTCCCCTCTCCCCAATCACCAAAACCCCCTCCCTAACCTCCCCCCTCCAGACCGAAGCATCAAACTTCGTCCTCCTCCTAAACGAAACCCGCACAGCTCTCGCAAACTACTCCTCGCATATTCCCTCCAATCCCTCATTCCTAATCACAGCCGCCGTCCCCGCCGGCCCCGACAATTACAAAAAACTCAACATCTCCGGCATGAACACCCATCTAGACTTCTGGAACTTGATGGCATACGACTATGCCGGGTCCTGGGATTCCGATTCCGGCCATCAAGCGAATCTGTACCCTTCCACGAGTAATTCCAACAGTACGCCTTTCAGTACAGACGCCGCTGTACAATATTACCTGCAAAACGGCGTTCCGTCCGAGAAGTTAGTCTTGGGAATGCCTTTATATGGTCGCTCATTCACTAATACCGCGGGACCTGGTCTCCCGTTTTCGGGCGTCGGATCCGGGAGTTGGGAGGATGGAGTTTGGGATTACAAAGTGCTGCCTCAATCCGGTTCTACGGTTCACTATGACAATGAGTCCGTGGCGTCTTGGACGTATGATTCTGAGACGAAGATGATGGTGAGCTTTGATAGTCCCGAGGTTACGCAGGAGAAATTAAAGTATATTGATACTTTGGGGTTGGGAGGGGCTATGTGGTGGGAGGCGAATGGGGATAAGAATTCTAGTGCGGAGACGACGGGGACTGGGGGGAGTTTGGTGAAGATTGCGGTGGAGGGGTTGAGGAAGTTGGAGGCTAGTGAGAATTGTTTGGAGTATCCTGAGAGTCAGTATGTCAATTTGAGGGAGGGGATGTGATGAAGGGAAAGGGAAGATGTGGGAGAGAATAGGCGTTTTTGGGAAAAGATTCAATCGGCATATTTGGGAAGGAGGAAAGGGAAGGCGTTTCTTTTGATGAAATCGGTACTGGTAAGGATGGGATGGAATGACGAGGGGAAAGACGAACGAGCAACTCTCACGACTTGAACGATGACAAAATATTGTAGTAATTTTCTAGCATAACTTCATATCTAAACGCCGCGAGGCTCTGGATATGTATCATCATCACCATCAACGACATCAACAAACATCTCATATCTTCGTCTCCGTCATCCCCCTCCTCGCCCTTCTAGCCCTATCAAGAACATCACATCCTCGCCACCCTCAACTCTCTCTTCACCTTCCTAACCTCCTCAAACACATCATAAGTCTCAATCCATTCTCCAAAGGCAGGACTTCCAGGCAGTGCCTCCCCATCAGCTTTCACAAACCTATGCCGCTCCTCGTAAGCCCTCTTCCAAGTCTCATTCCTCTGAGCGATTCGTTTAGAATCTTTAGCGGACCAAGCTACGCCGTATGCTCGAGCGAGATTGAAGACTTTTTCGCAGCGGGGTTTGCGGAGGGATTCGTAGGCTGAGATTAAAGGTTTGAGATTGGATGGGGATGTATTGGGTGAGAGTAGAGAGGAGAGGACGGCGGCGTCTTCGAGGCCCATTGCTGTTCCTTGGCCCGAGTAAGGTGTCATGGCGTGGCCTGTTGGACAGTCAGAACGTAAAGATGGGAGATGGGAAGGCGAGAAACTTACAAGCATCACCCAATAGGACTACTTTCCCATTCCCACCGGACCAAGAAGGTAACCCAAAGACTTCCACGAGCCGCCACTTGAACGCACTCTCAGCAACTTCAATCGCTTTCCTCGTCGCCGGGTCGAAATCACTGAATCTCTTTTTCAACCACGACAAATCTCGAATCCGTTCCGTCAAAGCTGTAGGATTGGGATCCTGAGCAAGGGTATACTCATGATCAATAAGTTGTAAATCATAAGTATTCTGCGGCGGAGACGGGGAAGCAAAAATACTTCTCGCAGGAGCTACTGTTATGACATTTTTATGTCCGTCCAACAAGCCTTCCAAGACGGGATCGTTACGAACGATATCCAGAGGGAGCGAAATCTGCCAGACTGTCTTGTCGAGAACTTTGCGGCCAGGATGGGAGGGGAAGAGGATTTGTCGAACCAAAGAGCCGGAACCATCGGCGCCGACAATCAAATCTGCGGAGAGTGTTTCGCCGGTCTCGAGAAGGACGGAGGGTTGGGTTTGGTTGATGCTGACGACATTAACGCCTTCTAGAATCTCAGCGCCGTGTTTTGAGGCGAACTGGCGGAAGAGATCTTTGAGGACTCGGCGAAGACCGTACCTGAAAATCCATTAATCGAATGATGCCAATGACTTTCACAGAGATGCTTACCACGCCGGCCCACGCTTGGTAAAGTCATGATAAGCAACCAGCCCAAGCCGATGATCTCTCAAAGCAGCTTGTTCATTGTCGTGAGCCACCTTTTTGACTTCTTCTAGCATTCCCCATTCTTCAAGGATCTTGGAGACATTGGGTTGGAGCTGGATACCGCTTCCAGTTTCTTCCCATGTGGTTTTTCTTTCGAGGACTCGTACTTTGTGGCCTTGTCGAGAGAGGCCGCTGGGTGATGAGGTAAGTGACTGAAGTTGGTGAGAGAGCTGAGTACCTACACGGCGGCAGCGAGACCTGCTATACCTGCTCCTACGATGATTATCTGGAGAGGCATGGCAAGATCGGTGAATCTCACGCGATGGTCGATGTGAGGGTCGCTGAGGTCTGCTGGTCGACAGACTGGGGCAATTCACGTCAAGAAGTCTGATTCATGTTTCGAAATCCTTGCATGAGACTCGGAGGTTCGAACATGAAGCATCTGCACACAGCTTTTACGGCCGCAACTCCTTCATCTCATGTGCGAGGGATGTTGTTTGGGGCAGCAAGAAGGATTCAGATCCATGGTTAATATTCGGGTGGTGTCGGCTATTGCGGAAGAAAGTTTTTCCCGAGAACATCACTCTTTTTTCTCAGCCTCAATTCTTCACACCTCATCATCCATACGCCTTTCCATCAATGCCCGCTTGCAAGCACCCTGACAACCCTTGCGGTATCCGCTATGTGCCTACTACCATTGTAGCGACAACGTCAAGACGGCTTCAACATTCCCAAGAAGGATGTTACACCGCGTCTCAAGATCACAACAGCTTCGATGATCCATATTAAGCGAGAACCTTCCCGGCGCACATCATCTTCTTCACTTTTGCGTTTCCTCGGAAGTGCCCGATTGCACAGCCATGCATCAAGAATAAGAGATGTGTCCAAGACGAGGCCAGGTGGTGTCATTCTCAAGTCCCGTCGCGGTCATGCAACACAAGAGACCATTCTTGGTCTACCAATGTTCTTCTAAAATCATGGGCATCTGATATTTCACTGGAAAGTCTCTTCACACCCTCTTCTTCTATGTGTACCGCGAGTTAGATGTACTCAGGTCGAGCATCGCGGTATGGAGTGTGGCGCATAACAATGATTTTTTGGGCACATGGCTCTCCACTACGTTATCGCCACTTGAACCTGCAAATGACAGCTCATGCCGAGATCTTGGTTGGAAGATTGCAGATTCATGTAAGGTAAGCAACTTTCTGCCACCTCTTCCACACGAGAAACATGTCACATGCCCTTTCTGTCGCCTCTACGTCCTCTGTCATCTCAACATCCCTTAGCAAACCGTTTCAGCAGCAACATCATCTTTCAATCCTGCAATAGTCGCTACGTGACTATCATCCTGCTTCTCGGGGACGGATTGTAGTCTTGGTATCAGGCCAGACAACCCTCACCTCACATGGACTTCTATCAAGAGCGAAGATGGTCATCACATGCACCTTGGCGAATATCACAAGCAGACTCACCCCATGCAAACCTTTCTCAACCCTTCTGCCGCCGTTGATAATCTTTCTCATCTGAAGAACAGCGCGGCAACTCGCATCTACAGAGGGCCCTAAGTCAGACCAGCCCTAGGATAGCCGTTTGGAGCGGTGAGAGGTAAAAGAAATACAAGCTTTGCTTGCAGCCTCGCCGTCCTTAAAAGAACATTGACATTGCAAAGTAGTCAGCACACAGCTATGCCAACTATTGCATTATTCCTCTGTCGGCGATAACATCACAACTCGAACACACGAATGGCACTTGACGAGCTTGGTATTTTGAGTCGAGAATAGACAGAAGAAAGAAAACATACTTAGTGGCTCTGTTCGCTTGCAATTTGTTCGCCACCCCAAAAACACTAACATTACCCAACCTGATACGAACACTTCTCCCGGGCCTCCGCATCCTTCTTCTCTCAACAAAGACACCACGCTTCGTATCTACAAATCGTAGTGAGCGAACTGCCTCCCAGAATCTTCAAGCTGAGACGTTCGGTTCGCTGAACCCCTGTTTCTCTCAATAACAGCCCTCTGGCTTATATCTACAGAAGGCACTGGACTTCCTGGATATCAAAATTCACGAGCGGAGACACTGCTCCCCCAGATCCATCAAGTACTGCATCCCAATCGTACTTCTCCCGATCACGGCACTGCAGCTTTTCCCTCCTTGCACATGTCTCAGACCGCACTTCAAACCATTATCCCGTTCACCCAACAGCGCTACAAATCGTGCCTTGAGGAGAACATTGCAACAATTTGAATCAGCTTCGAGGAATGGAGAGAGTGAGCCTTCTCATGATTGATCGTACGTCAAGGCCACGTTTCTTTCTCAGTACAAACTTGTACGTACAAAAGGCATTGAACGAGCTTGGTACAAAAGCGGAGACAGGGTGCAGTGCAGATTTCCAAAATAAAAGTACCAACCGTATATTCAGACTCGTCCTCTTCTATCGATCGCAACACTACAATTTTGTACTTACAGAAAGCATCGAACCAGCTTATCTCCCAACCTGAGAGACGAAGCAGGGTGCAAATCCTCAAATCAAATCATTCACTGCACTGCGGCTATTCCTCTTCTTCCAATAACGATACTACAACTCATATCCGCAAAGAGTATACACACCAGCTCAGTCTTAGACTTGAGACCGGATAATCAGCCAAGCGCCGTATGCACTCCAAGCAATCCTTCTTCTCTCGACGAACAACTTCTCTCGACGAACAGCCATACAACCCATCCCTAGAAATGGCACTGGCCCAGCATGGTCCCTGGTATGCGTCTTTAAGAACATAGAGCATGAACAATATTTTCGCATCGTGGGAGGTATTGCCCTCAGCGCTGAGGTGTATCTAGACTTGCTTTTCTCGAAAATAGCACTGACAAACTCATGCCTACGGAGGGCATACAATCAGCTTGGTCTTCGGTCTCATAGCTGAGAGAGTTCACATCTTCAGGATCTGGAGTGTACCTCCTCTGCATCCTTCTTCTCTCGACACCAATACTAACACTCCTGTCCACAGAAGGTGTTAGACCAGCTTGTCCCAAGCAATCGAGCAGGAAGAGAGCGTACCTCTTCAAGGCCATCAAGTCCCGTGTTCCAAGCCATTTACATAGCAACACTACAACTAGCTTGATCTTCAAAACTTCAAACGGAGAATACACACATCTTCATATCAAATCCAGTACTGCATTTCAGGCCGGGGTGGTCTCAAACCTGCCCATAGCTAATATATACTGCCTGTGGTAATAACTCTCGAACCAAGGAGACTTTTCGCAAATCGCATCAAAAGAGAATCCCTCAAATCAGCTTATCCGCATCGAACAAGTCATCGTCGCCATCACCACCAGTCGGGTCAATCCAATCCTCAAACGTGAAATCATCATTGGGCAGATTGGAGCCGTCCTCGATGGTGTTGAAGTCGAAGTCAATCCCAGCGAACAAGTCATCCTCACCGCCAAAGAACTGGTCGCCTCCCGAAAATGGGGATTCCTGGCCAAACATCCGTGGAGCGTCCTGATGGACTTGGTCGTTTTCTTGAACGTTCTCTACACCCTGCATGACACTCTCGGTCGTGTACTCGTCGACTCTGCTGCCCATTGCCCCTTCGACAGGCTGAGATGGTTCGTTGCCGGTGGGAGCTTCTTCGCGGGTGACATTGCTGCGGAGTGTGCGAGTTGTGGAGATTGGTGCTTCGACAGGCTTGGCCGGCATTGCCTTTGGCTTCTTGAAGAGATGTTGCTTGACCGGCTTCTTGACCACAATCTCGTTGTCTTGCTTGGCAGCAGGTGCAGTACTCGGGATTGTCGAAGCTGCCAAGCGATGGCGCTCCTTTACTTGCTCTTCGAGGGCCGCGAGAGGAAAGTTGCTCCCGAGAGGAGGGCGAGTTCTGCCTTTGCCTCTCTTCGGTGGAGCATCGTTTTGTGCCTCCGACTCGCCTCCCGAGAGCTTGGTCCGCTTGGGTGTTTGCGGAGATGCAGGCTCCTCGTCGTCTTCGAACTTCCGCTTGTTGATGGCAAGAGAGACAATCAACTTGCCCTCGGCAGGCTCAGCACGCTCCGCGGGAGTCTCATTGATGTTCCTGAGAGCTGGGATTGCTGGTGCGTAGAGGAGTGTCTTGTGTCGGATTGATTTGGGCGCATTCTCCAAGTCTCCCGAGTATTTCTTATCGTCGACGATCTCCGTACCGTCGACTTTGAAGATACTCCCAGCCGGCTCGCCCTTGGCTTTGCCACGCTTCTTCTTCTCGGAGAGCGCATTCTTGGCCTCTGGCGGTGGATAACGCACCACTCCCCTCCGGGTGCCCATCGCGGACCTGCCCACTCCCTGCGCGGGAGACCACATTTCGGCAGAGTCTCGGGCATCGCGGATTTTGAGCATGTGCTGCTTGACCGATTCGCCGGTCATGATTTTTCTCATTCTCTGGGCGACGAGAGTCCAGTCCATATGTATTCCAGACTCAATCACATAAGCTTCGATAGCCAGTAGTAGCTGCTGGTCTTCATCAACTGTGGCGAATATTAGTGGATGAATGTTGAGATATGAGTGATTATGAAATTACCACTCCAGCTCGTCAAGGTTCGGCCGGCCGACGACTTTCGTTTTCCTTTTTCACCTGTCTCGGCGACGTCGCCGTCGATGGGTGCCGCGGCGGGCGGTGATTCCTCGCGGTCACTCTCCATCTTCGGGGAGGAGGTGCTCATGCTGGATGAGAGTCAATATGCGTGGTGGATGTCGATGTGTGTGAGAGTGTGTGGTGTAGAGGTGGTGGAGGTGGATGTGTGTGAGAGTGTGTGGTGTGGAAGTGGTGGAGGGTGTGGATTGTGGAAGAGATGGTTGGGGGGTCACGGTGGAGGTATATAAGCCAGCGGTGGAGCTCAGACCACCGCTCGGAGGCGCAGCGGAGCGGAACTAGGCGGCAGCTGTCATGTGAGTGGCTGAAGCCAGAGCGGAGCGGAAGTTAACGGCGACACCGGGGACGGGGACGCGGGAGTGGAAACTCAAAATGTGAGAGAGGGTATGTCACAGGGGTAGCGGAGCGGAACCAGGCAGCAGCTGTCATGTGAGTGGCTGACGCCAGGGCGGAGTGGAAATCGGCGGCGACATTGGGCGGAGGCCGCGGGAGTGCCAACCCAAAATGTGAGGAAAGGGATGTCACGGCGGAACAGAAGCCAGCGGAGAAAGGGGGAGGCTAGGGGGAATGTGATCCTGAAGTCTGTAGGAGGGGATATCAAGGAGGAAACATGTCTGGCAGCAATGGATCTCAGAGTACCCTGGCACCGCCAGTGGAGTGGAGTCGGGCAGTGGAGCTTCGGGGGTGAGCGGGCGTCGGGGGTGAGCGGGGTGAGCGGGCGTCGGGGGTGAGCGGGGACTGGCGGCGATCAGGGGTGGAAGTTGAAAGGGGTCTGACTTTAGAGAAAGAGGAATAGGGGTCAAGGGGGGGAAGGGCATGTGACAGCGGCAGAGTTCAACCACCTCCTTCAGCTGATGGCGAGTTGGAGACGAGCAGCGTGCTGCAGGATCCAACACAGCTGAAGAATGGCGGCGACAGAGCGACAGAAGAATAGCACGTGCGGGCATGTGGAAGTCAACCACCTCCTTCAGCTGATGAAGCGGCGGAGTCGAGCAGCAGCACTCTGTGAACAAGCGGCGTGCTGCAGGATCCAGCCCAGCTGAAGAATGGCGGCGACAGAGGAATGGCGGCGACAGAGGAGTAGCACGTGCAGGTATTGTGATGGGTGAATGCTTGAGGTAGGGGAATAGGATGATGGTGTCCTGGAGGAGTGTTTGCTTTTGGGAGAGAGACAGCGTGGAGGGAATGTTGGAAGCATCTTTCAGACCAAAAGTCCCAAGGGCTTGACTTGGGAAGATCGAAGATTCACAACGATTCACAACGGGGTGCTCGAGGGAAGGATCAGGGGTAGCGAATCCTTCGTCCAAGCAGCAACGCTTTAGTCGTGCAGAATGCTCCACGTGAATGCGTTCTTGGGAATGGTGTGGGTAGGGGATGTAGGCTTAGTGAGGTGCTTGAGGGAAGGATCGGGGGTACCGAATCTTGCATGCAAGCAGCAACGCTTTAGTCGTGCAGGATGTTCCACGTGAATGTGCTTTTGGGAATGGTGTGGATAGGGATGAAGGCTTGGTGAGGTGCTAAGGGGAGGATCGGGGGTATCGAATCCTTCATGCAAGCAGCAACGCTTTAGTCGTGCAGAATGTTCCACGTGAATGTGTTTTTGGGAATGGTGTGGGTAGGGGACATGGGCTTGGCAGGGTGTTCAAGGCAAGACTCGGGGGGTGCCGAATCTCTCAAGCAAACAGCAACGCTTCAGTCCTGCAGCACGCTGCACGTGAATGGGTTTGTGGGAATGCTCTGGACAAGGGATATGGGCTTGGCGCTTCTGGAAGGTATCCGGCAGATCGATATTGTTCCAAGGAGGTCACGTCACGGTCCTGAGATTGGATTGCGGTCTTTGAGTTTTTCTGTGATGGAAGTGACCAAGGAGGAGAAGAGAGAAAGAAAAAGCGCACATGGGTGTACAAGGCATTGCTCCAGCCGCGAAGATGTCACCAGCGAAGGCGAAGACGAATGGGCGACGGTGGTTTGATGGAGGCGGAGGGATGACGGGGGTGGATGAGCGGTGCTCGGGGGAGATGCGTACCCTAAACAAAGGCAAAAAAAACGGCGGAAGGACCGGCCTGTTTGTTCTTGTCAGTCTCTGTTCAATCGGCGGAAGTGTCGTGGTGGTTGAGTGGTTGATGTTCGGTGGAGGTTGTGGATGAGTGAGCAGTGGTTGAAGGGAGTAGTGTTGATGGAAGAGTGGCTGATGTTTGTCGGAGGTGTTGGATGAGTGAGAGGTGGATGTTTGAGGAAAATGATGGTGGAGAGGGGAGGTGGTTGAAGTAGTGATGGAGGGAAGGGCATCGCCAATTGAGGATATCTTGACGACAGGGCTGATGCCTTGAGTATGTTGATGATGGAGTTGGACAATGCATACCAATAAACAAATTTAAAAAAACGGCGTCCGGGAGCCTGTCGATGTCGCAGTGACTGGTCAGCGTGGTTCCATCGACAATAGCTTGTTATCGGTGGCGGTGACTTACCGCAGGGCGGACGACGCAACACCGTCATCACCGAGGAGGAGGTGATGGGCAGCATATTGCTGCTGCTGCTGTCGCGGGTGGTGTTGATGGTGGAGGGAAGAGAAGGGAAGGGCAATCAATGCGGAGAAGTATATAGAAGTTTCACGCTAAGCTCATATGAGCGAGCCTATCACGCGGCCCCACTGCTCACAGGGTTCGGTAGACAGCGCAGGAGAAGGCGAAGCACCTCCCTGAGAGCACTACGCTTCTATAGGTACAACAGGTCCAACCAGAGTACAGCCTTTACTGGAGACAATAGAGCAAAAGGGGGAAGACAGTGGGAGCGAGGCGGCAGCAAGGTCGCTCTCGCAAAGCACTACACCGCTGCTCGACAACACGAAGCACCTCTTTAGGCACTCTTGACTTGACACAGAGCTGCCGAACGTCTCATACCATTCCACGCCGCTGCGAGAAGACTGTAGGGCTGTCGCTGGCAATAGTCCCACAGCTGTATGCTCACGAGAGAATCTTCCAAGCGAGAAGCGCTGCATCGCGGCGTACCAGCATCTTCCATGGTCACGTTGGGAAGATCTGCGAGAGCTTGAAGACCTTTCACCGCTTCATGTTGATATGAGAAGCTCGCATCTATGGCGCTGAATCCGCCCAGGAGAGACAATCACCTCCTGATCATGCTGCACTCCGCGATCAGCAGACAGCAGACTCTCCAGCAGGCCAGTAAATACTAGCAGTATAGCATAATCGATCTCTGCATAGCCATGCCGCCCTGTTGTGATATCCTGGCCTGCGCTCTCGCTTTCCAACTCCCCCGCATGTGCTTCTCTGAGCGCCATAGACGCCTACTTGCGGCGACTGGGAGTCTGTCCCTCACTCTCTGGGACGTCTTCCTCGGAAAAGTAGCCATCGTTGTGTTTGAGCCCCTTGTTGTGGCTCTCCCCCCTTCCCTGCCGCTCCCTCCTCTCCGCCAGCATCAGCTGGTGAGATTCCTCCAATGATGGGAATCCTTGCGAGGTGCTTATGATCCACTGTCGCCATAAGCGCACCATGAACCGGTCCTCCTTTGCTCCCATGGTGCTTTCTGTGGCGGCTTTCGCTTTGGTGGATGTGTGTGATGGGGGCGACGAGTGCGGTGTAAGCAGGGCGTGTAGGCGTTAATGAGAGACTCTCTGAGGATCGTGAGTGTGTGGAGGTGCTGTAAGAGTGTTTCGGTGGCGTGCAGTTGGTATGTTGAAGATTCGTGATGAAGGTTGCAATTTCTTGCCGCCGGACATGCCCAATTTTGCAACTCTCCAAGTCACCACTGACTCAAAGCTCACAGCACATTGCAAACCAGCGAATACTTGCTCTCAGTGCTCATAGCACTCCAACGGAGTATGGGATGCAAGCAAGCCCTGCCAGTTTGCTACGACAGAGTCGCAAGCAAGCAAAACGCCAACAATAGCATCAACAGCATTGTCTTCCTCCGCCGACCACGCCAGCACGTTCGAGCATCGACCTTTCGATTTCCATCGGGTGCCTGACACCCCAGGAGATCCTCAACAGCGAGATCAGTCCCAGGAAGGAAAATTAGGTTCTGCGTCGGGGCCCGAATGAAAGAGGAGGAACGGAGGACATTCCTGTCTTGACGATGGGAAACAGGCCAGGACATATCCAGGAGCTCCTCCACATCACTCTCCGTGCGGCAAGATCTGTACAGATGGATCAGGATACGATGGGATCTCCCCTTTCTGCGGAAAGTCGTTCCAACATTGCCGTTGGCCAGCAACTGCTATGCAGAAATCCGGACACCACCACGAACTTTTTCCAGGCAAGCAGACTGAACTGAGTACAGCTGAGTACGGCTGGAGTCATTGACAGTGGTTGCATTGCCCACCAAGAGGCAATAAGATGCTGGAAGGAAGACGTCGGGTCCATACAGTTTTGACTTTGGCCTATATCTGGCACCCCTCCAAGTCGGGTAAGGGTTCCATTCCGGCATCGAGTGAGAGGCATGCTGTGCAGTCTTTCATAGCCCTTGTGCAAGCAGGAAGCCTTTTGAGAGCCAGCAAAGGGACCAGCTTCTGGCTCCACGCCAGTATTCCTTGGAGCACATGTACGCTTCCTTCCAGTGGGCTACTGAGGCAAGGCCTCCGGACTGGACACCAACATTCTTTGAAGCGTACGTCCACTGCCTTCCAGTATGCCACTGAGGCAAGGTTTCCGGACTGGACACCAACATTCTTTCCATGTACCTGTGGAGACAGGTCGGACTTCCGTGCCAAGTCCCATACGTCTGCATGGCTTTGAGAAGATGGGCGGTTACCAGGTTCAATTTGTACCTGAACTTGTGGCACCTATCCTGGAGCTTCGTCTAAGCGTTCACAGCAGTCTTCCGGCAATTGCGATCGAAGTCCCGCGCTCAAAAATCATCAACGCTTAGCAAATCGATCAGAATCTTTCCATTCTCCAAAGTGCTATGATCGACTGCCCGGACTTGAAGTTGTACCGGACAAAGAGCATCACCGAAAGCGTATTGCAAAAGACATTTCGTTCCGGGGGTGCTGGCGGCGATTCCAGCCGCTGCGACGGACCATGGAAGACAGTCTCCAGGTCCGCCTCTCCCAGCACTTTCGGCGAGCCACAATCTCCATGAGATCCTTTCTTGGCTTAGAATCTGGCATCCGCTTGCTGCATCCACTGGGTCGGGCGGCTTGATATGTCTGTCCATGAAAAGCCTCGAAAGTTTCTCTTCCTCATCCTAAGGAAAGTCTTGGTCCATTTCAACGGCCTTCTCGGCGAAATATGATCGCTGTAGTGTCCCAGCGGGTGCTTGATCTTGCCAGGCTCCGCGAATTGATTCAAAAGGCGTCTCAAAGAAGAGCCGTTCAAGAAACTCTCACAAGCTTCGATCAAGATTATCGCGCAAAGGCACCTTGTCATTCCCAGAGGCGCCATTCGTCCCAGGGCGGAGCGCACTACCCACATGATAAGGCCGCATGCCTAGAGAAGATGCTATTCTTCAACAAGTAGCGTCCAGCACCGAGGCTTCGAAGAACGTCGTTGAGATGCGGTCTGGCAGTCGAAACGGTGCGGTGTCGCTGCAAACTTGACTTGATCGGGGAGTCTTTCTTCACCTGCACACTCTGATAAAAATCGGATTCTTTGGAAACTCGGTGGTGCCTTTATCATTGTCGAATCGAGCCATGCTAGACATGCAAGCTCGACATGTGTGGCTCAGCAAAATCTTTGCGGGAATGTGCTTCGACGCTAGCGCTTCAACTCGTGAGCACCTTGTCTGCTGGCAGACTCCAGCCTCCGCACAACAGCGTACTTTCCGCAAAGACAGAACTTGGATCTGTATTGATGAGGGAACCTGTTCCAGGCTCAAAATCATCAACAAGCAAGGATGCTTCGCCAAAAATGTCGAAATCTGGAGCAAAATGTGCCAAAATGTCGGAATATGACAAACTCCATTTTCAAACGTCGGAAATCTCCCCTTTCCCGATCGCTTCTTTTTGTCGAGGCAGAAGACTCAGACCACATTAATTCGTGTTCCGGCGGTTGGGGAGCAGGTGGTACTCGACAGCCAATTCTCGAGAAAGTGATTCGGGAACAACCCACGGAAACCCTGGTATAAGCAAATACTACCGATGTGCTGGCAGACTGATAATTGCACATTCGTTTCAACCCAAGTGTCTTTATTCACCAGTGTCTAGGCCTTGAGCTACACTGGCGAGCCTCTAAATCGAGGCAAAAGGCTCTCAATACAGAAGTCCGCGCGCAAGACGTGGTCAGAGTGAGGCCGCTTCCATAGTTTCATTCGCCGCGGGTATTCCGCTTTCGGTTGTAGACTAGTTGTCCATGTACGTCGCGGAACTGTACGATAGGTTTCAGTGAGTCTTTCTAGCAGCGCGGAAGCCGAAAGGATCCAATGTCGAGGCTGTCGTCTGAGATTGATCCAGGCCCTAGAAAGCTTAGATTCTGCGACTTCGGGGACCTCGAAGGATTCGCGGTGGACAAAGGGAACATGAGGCTTCGGCGGAATTTCCAAAAAGGGCGCAGAGGTGCTCGAGGTATGAAGCGCTGTGGAAGGTTTCCGAGGAATGGCACGCAAGGTCCAGCTCACAAATCGAAACAGCACAACGGCTGATTTCGGGGTTGAAGTTTATTATACCAAGATGCATATTGAGAATGACAGTACCGCTGTTCTCATCGGATGGATATCCCTGGCAGAGGAGACGGCATCCATGTTCCCAAGAGTAGGCGGTGTTCAACGACCACCAGCGGATATTCCTCCATAGTGGTAGACCACTGATTCACGGGAGAAGCCAAGGGAGACCATCAACGCGGTATCTCCTACAATGGGATCATGTCGGGGAGAGCAAAAGGGTGGACGAAATCGAGAAGATTGGGACGTGAGACTCGGGACGAATGTTCATGGCCGCGATGCAGCTTCCAATTGGCCATGACCTTTGCCTTTAGCTCAGCGCCGACATAGTATGGGAGTGAATGTAGCAGAGCCTTGGCTTAAACGACGAACTCAATGTATGATTGATGTATGAGACGGGAGGAATGAGGAAAAGAGGACTCAAGGTCGGAAGTCGGCATGTTTTGCAATCAGATCTGCCAGCCCAAGCGTCCAACGATCGGCAAGGACGCTCCGGATGTTTTTTGAAGAGGTGGAGTATTCTACATCACGTCGGCGTAGAATTGAGATTCCAAAGGCGAGCCGAGTCCGCGAGCCGATCTTCCACGCCACGCTACTTAGGTATCAAAATATCATTCCAACAACAACAACCAACACCACAAAATGGCCATCAACCTAGGAAAAAGAAAACGGCGCGCAGAGCCCGAGAAGCCCCAAAAAGCAGTCGCAATCACAGCTACGCGTCGAGAGAGCTCCGACTCCTCCTCCGGCGAAACGACCAGAGCTCTCTTCCGCCGTGCTTTTGAAGCAAAATTCAAGCCGCTTCCGAAAATTGAGAAGCCTGAGGTGCAGTCCGAAGACTCGGAATCAGATGATGAGGATCAGGACGAGGATGACTGGAGTGGCCTTTCTGATGAAGAAGCGGTGGAGGTTGTGAAGCATATTTTACCAGATTTTACGCGATCGGTTGAAGAGGGTGGGAAAAAGGCGTTCATGGTAAGTCGTCTGAATTTGCCCCATTTCGACGTGCGATCCTAACTAAATATGGGAAAAAAAGTCATCAAAACCACCCACTTCAGAAGCGGGCTTGAAAGCACCGCCTAGAAAAGTGGTAAAATCTACAGATCCAGAGGAGAAAGGTGTAGAAGCCGACAATATCAAAAACGACCTCGCACTCCAGCGTCTCCTCAAAGAATCCCATCTCCTGGACCCGAATGCAGCCCGGGCATCTTCCGGACCACAAGGTAAAGGCCGGCTAAAAGCACTAGACATGCGCCTCCAAGATCTCGGCGCCAAAGCATCGATTCTGCAGCAGGAGAAAATGCCTTTGGCACTTCGCAAAGGTATCGCTGCGAAGAGTGCTGGTCGAGAAGCTACGAGGAGAAGGGAAGCTGCTGAGAATGGAGTCATTTTGGAGAGGGCGAAGGCTGTGATTAAGCCGCAGCAGCAGCAGAGGAGGGAGAGGAGTGTTGGTGGGCCTGGGGTGGGGAAATTCAGAGGTGGGACTTTGAAGTTGAGCTCGAGTGATGTTAAGGGGATTCAAGGGGGTGGGAGGAGTAAGTCTGGGGGTGGAAAGAAGGGGAGAAGGTGATGGTCGTGAAGCGATGGCACGTATTGAATGTCGATCCGAGAACTGATGTGCTGTGCTGTCTACCACGGAGATCAACATCGCAAGCCGCGGATTGCTATGCGACAAGACGAAGCAGATGGTGCCTCGAAAAGTATCACGAGGCAGAAAGAAACGAGCAGGCCTCGACGGCATTTACCGTCCGAAGATTGGATGTCGATACAGCAAACATTGCTGGAGAACAGGAGCTTGTCCTTTTGGTCAAATGACCATGGTAAAAGTTTCAGGTCTCGCAGTCATTTGCGAGCTGCTTGGATATTGCGGGGAAATATTATCAAAAGAGCTGTTCCTTGTCAAGTTTCAACAGACCACAAAGCAGGTTTACATTTACATACATACCAATGACTCGCCAAGAAGAACATATATCAAAACCCACCAAGCGAAACCTCGAAATGCCGTTCATCGAAGCTCGTCCAGCTTCTTCAGTCGCACCTAGGTACAAACACAAATCATCAGCTCGACGCCTTCTTGGCCAGGCTACACAAGAATGCATCAACCAACGGACATTTCTCTTCGGGATGATGTGAAGTCGTGTTCAAACCCTGCTGTGACAGTTTTGCAATCCGGGATGTGATCCCTCTTTGCTCGGCTGTCAGCAACATGTCAGACACTGAGATACAGCTAAGCAGTCGGTACTTGCAATCATATTTCCAAGCAAACTTGGTACACGAGCGGTTTCTCCATTCATCATCACAACCTCACCTCACTTGAATGTCGATGAGTTGTGAAGAAGATGCAACCATCACCCACCACTCTCATCATCAAGCAAAGCTATCGTCGTTGTTGTTACTATCGTCCCCGCCAAAAAAGAAGATCTTCGGCCATCCATCCATCGGCATTTGGCTCGTTCTAGAAGCCCGCCGCCCAAGCTGTGAACGTGAACCCTGCGTCGAAATCTCCCCCACACCCACGGCAACCACCGAATCGGAAACTCTGGCCGACTTTTAGGCTCTTTGCCAACCCACCACTCACGGAATCTTTGACTTTTCTCACTGTGAGGGTTGAGAATCAAACATTTCACACCGCATCTCTAGGTATCCCATCCTCTTTGCTCTTTGCTATACCTGTATTTGTCTGCCACCTCATCCTACGCGACGACCCTTTCATCAAACTCGCACCCGACGAAGAACACACACCGCTCGATCCGACCAGCCCCCTGAGATTTCGTTACCGCTTCGTGCTTGCCCTGCTGGACAGATCACGCGCGTACAGGCAGGAGGCAGGTACATAGATCTGGTACCTACCTTCCTCACGTCGGACAGCCGGGACTTGCTCTTGTCTAAAGATACACACCCGACACCTTAGCACCTTCCACTTGCATCCGCAGAACCGGCAGGGCGTTCCTGTCCGTGTGAGAAGGGCGGCGGTCGACGTCACGAAATCTCGCGGGTTGTACATGGTGCGGCGAGATTAAACAACACCATCAAGCAACAACAACAACAACTAGACGGCAAGAAAAGAAAAGAAAAGACCACAACACCCTCATCTCACCATGTTCCCCGTAGACACCATCCCAGCGCACTACTACGAAGAACGCCTCTCCGCCGACCAAGCCAAACGCCTCGCAAAACTCCAAGACCAACAACAGCAACAAATCGCCGCCTCCCACCAACAAACCGCGCCAGCACAAAAAGCAGCAGCAACAACAACAACATCCACCCAACCACAAAATCTCACCCAAGCCCTGCTCCAACGACCCCCGCTTTCCCGCCCAGTCTCCAGCAGCGTCTTAGGAAACATCTTCCAAGGATTCGTAAAAGCCGCTCAGTCCTCACAGCAAAACAGCCCAGTCATCTCGCCAGTCTCGACCCCTTCGGCGAAAATTATGACGAGGGAGGAGCATGAGGCGTTGATTGCGGAGAAGAAGAGGGATGGTGATATTGTGAGTCGTGTTGGAATTTCTTGAGACAATGAGTGAGAGAGAGTTGGATTTTTGCTGACTTGTTGATGCATAGTGTGCGCTGCCACATTGGTACCATTGAATTCTGGGGTATATTTGGGATATTATTCTTATGACTGACGTTCATGAGCGAAGAATAGGTATGGGTGCGAAGGAACGAATCGAGCGCTTTAGCAGGGCGCTTACATGGCGCGAACTTTTTGCAGCGTTTGTTTGACGTACGTTGTAATTCATGGGCGGCGGCGACGGGTGCATTTTGTGGAGTATTGGAGCTGGTCCTTTTTCCTTCCTTCAGCGATGGCGTTTCTTCTGGGTTGAATTGCACATGAAAGAAGCCGATACGTTAGCGGGATGAGTGTTGCTCGATTATGAACCTACCTACCTTAATTGTCAAAAGGAACAATTACCTTGCGATTGCAGTTTTGTTTTGCTGAACCTGTTCTCTACTTCACTTCAATCCTGCAATACTCTCACCCCCTCAGACTTTCATGCTTGAAGCCCCACTCGTTTGCATTGGCTACGCCGCACTCAGCTTCCTTCCCAACCCTGTTGCTGTTCTGCATCCGAGGGGTGGGAATACCAAATCCAGCCTTCAGTTTTCGAGGTTCCACGGAGAGATATGAGCGTGGTTACGGGCAAACTGGTCTGAGATGCTGTTGATTGTCCCTCATTCCCTCTAAAGATACAGATTTGACGAATTCCAGTCGTCAAGCCGGCAAAATTCAAGCAGAGTCAAGCGAAGTGAATGATTTGTTGAGTTGTTGTGCGCAAACAGATTCCTCATGATTGATAATGCGTACCTACGTTTACATGGTATGTGTGAATCGAAGAGATTATAAATATTGTCAACTTCCTTGACTCCAGCATGCTCGATTCTACAGTTACCACTGCAATGAAAGACTTCAAAGGGGCTGCTATTACAACAAGAGTTCTCAGGTAGGTATGATACAAGCAATTCTTTCCAGTAGAGTCGCCGATTTCGATGCTGCTTCTATTTACCATTACTCATTACTCATTACTCATTTTGCCTGCTCATCCTTTTCTGCATTGTAACAATCGCTCAGAAAAAGACAACGCTGGCTCGCTATAACGCTAGACACCCCAAACAAAAAGAAAATTCGTAGTTGCATGGCAAAGTGGTGTCGCAACTAATCCAGACCACACGGTCCTGATTTCTCATAGCTGAGCTGGAAAAGTCGGTTTCAGTCGTCTAGGCTGTGGAGCCGTGGAAAAACCTGAGATTCGTGACAGCAGGTTTCTTGGAGGATGTAAAGTAGGCGGATTTCCATTGTTTACTGCTGCCTGTCTGGCTAATAGGATTTCTGCCGTGTCTAGGGATTGTGTATGAGTTGGGGCTGCACCTTGGACGTCTTGTCGAAAGTGTTGCTGTACGACAGGATGCATTGTATACATTCTAGAATAGGGCGATATGTCCTCGGGACGTCACTAGAATGTTTGATTTTGCGATAGCTGGGCCGTGTCATGCTGGACGGTGTGAGTGTTCGAGGCGTTGGCTGTATTCCAGGCTGCATACTGCTTGCTGCTTGGTCGAGGTATTGCTGCTGCCCGTTCGTGACCTCGGACCCGCAAGCGCTGGCTAGGGTGGTATGTGTCGCCGCCAATGGGGTTCTGAAATGCTTGACATGTGCTATCCGCCTTGGATCAGTCAACACTTGCGGGAAACCTTGAGCGAAATGTTACTATCCCTCATTCGTGCTCGTTTGTTGGGTCGAGCGTCTTCGTTGTCTGCTGCATTCATAATTTGGAGTGTAAAAACATCGTAATATATCCCGAGTCCGTAGGCGATGATGTATTCTGGTTGTGCGTTGCAAGAGGTGCGATTGTATTCATCCACTCGCACGTCGAGGCTAACCTCTGGAAGTATCGGTGTCGCTGGTATCGTCAACGGTGAGGTAGCTTCCGATGGTGCTACGTTCGTCAACGGTGCCGTGTCTTGAGACAAATCCCGGAGATCGAGTAGATAATCGGCTTTTACTTGCATCTTTTGCATGCATAAGGTATTCTTCGGCTTGTTGAAATCGATTGCAAATTCCTCAATTCGTCGCGTCTGGCGTCGATCAAGACCTGTCGAGGTCGTTGCAAACTTCCAGAAGTTCGGCTCTAGATGTATCACCATCACTATGCAGCTCGAACTTGATACATCCTGCAACGTTTGAATCCTCTGATGCGATCAACAAGATTATCTCCTGCTGCTTTGTGAAAGCTGCGAGAGTGTGTTCATACGGGTCGAGAGCATCGGACGTCTTGTCAAGGCCGTCGGATGTCTGGGCGAGACAGTTGGATGATTTGGCCTTGGGATTGAGCTCCATACCACAGCAAAACACCAGTGACCTCAAGCAGACCATGCTGCATAGTAAAGTAAAACGCGGTCCTTTGGTGAGGAGGTTCCGGTTCCTTGACATTAGCGACCTCGTTCCAGTAAGTCCTGCACTTTATTCGCGAGGGCTTCCTTGAGATTATTGTCGCCACCCTGGAGAAGCGCGAGCTAACGTCCCCGACTCAACCAGTTTCCTGTCAGGGGCGTCATCGCTACGAGTCAATGCTAGAAGCAGTTCTTGGTCTCCCTGAAGCTAGTTGGTTTCTGGTACAGAAATTCCGCTGGATCTCGTGAGGTAGCTGAGCGCAGTCATGCTGCTCAAGCGATTGTTCATTGAATTCCTGGCGATGTATTCAATTCTCTCTTTAGGTTCACCACGGTGCTTGGACAGTTCGTCGATGAAAGTGGTGAGAGATGGATCTTGTTCGGCGTTAGACTCAAACTTGTGTGCCCCTATGACTAGAGCATGAGTGTTAGCAGGAATGACAATACAGCTCCGAAACGCTTAAGCCTAGTAAGCCCTTGACAATTGCACTCACCACTATCTCACCGGCATTCATCCATTGTCGCAGGTGACCCATGAGACATGGTTTGCTGACTTCTCATCTGGGCGTGGTCCAGATATTGTTTGCGAGCTCTGTCTTGGCCACGCTAGAGGTGATTGTACTGATTGGTATCCAAGTCGGGGCGGCAGTCACTTGGACAGTTCACTCCAATGGCATGTTTTACGCGCTTTTCGGCTTCCGCTGCTCGCCAAGCGATGAAGATCTTGAAAATCGAAACAACCCTTGCCCCGTTGGAAAGCCCTTTCCGATTGACACCAACGACCTTCGGGCAGAGCCGGTCCTTACAAGAGGTCTTTTACCTTAGCCAATGGTCCAGCGGGCAAAGACACCTCGTCACTACTGCATGAGATTCTCAACCATTTGAAGTTCGTCAGCGGTAGCGAAGAAAGGATACTGGTCATCTCTACAAAACGTAGCAAGCATGCCGAAGATGTTCTCCTCGGTATTATTCTCCTCGTGGGCATCATACCTATGTTGGCCATTGGAGTCCACACTGCTGAATGGACCACGGCGCTCAATGTGAGATTGGTTTGGCTTGCTGAAATTATGCTTATCAAGTATTTTCTCAAGAATTAGCAGATTCGACTCATGTCTTGAGTGCGCCAGAGTAATATCTTCTAGGAATAGCTATTAGCAGTGTTCATTCTTCGACGACAGTCTCTCCTTGTGCCTCTTTTCCTAGACCTGTAAAGTCATGCACTCACAGAAATGTTCCCTAACAGCTTTGGGTATGTTTCTTCTCGAATATTGGACCTGTAATGCTGCAGCAACGGACGTATCGTTGCCGTCATATCTACAAGTACATGTAGAAGAGCTTTGGAGACAGCCAGACATTTGCCGAGCGTACCATGTACAGGGTAGGTCTTCGTGAAGCTACGGCAAAGCCAGATATACCTTCGAGGAAGGCCAAAGACCTCAAGACCTCGGCCCCAGAGCTGCCAAGAATAGAAGAGCTTCTGAAGAAGTTGGAATATCTCAAAATCAGCGGGGATGTATCCAGTGCCGGAAGCCTATTCATTCGTCGGTTGGAGTTCCACCGAGGTCGACCACCAGTAGGAGCAAGATCAGAGCCGCTATCATGAGCAGCTGGAGGAGATATCGGGTCTGCTTGTTCTCGGCAGAAGAGCACGGCAGCGATTGACCAGGGAAAGACGGTATGCATCCTTCGACTTGAGCTTTTGGGTTGAGAGAAGTTGAGTCACTCATGCCATCGTGCTATGACTATGCCTGTGCATTAAGGGGAGCGGTGTCCAAATTTCCGGGTCAAGGGCTTTCGAATGACATCGTCCGTCGAGACGATTGACTGCCTTCATACAGACGACAGCGCTCGATAGTCAAGTGACAGAAGATAGAATTTGGGAATCTGTAGTCCAATGTCGATGGAGTGATGAGTGAGAAGGACGAAGAAGAACCCTGGAACTCACCGGAGCGGGAGATGACCCGGGCCGGCCCTCGAGCGCCAAGCCTGAGCAGAAAGCAGGGATCTCGCCATCAGAAAACATTAACTCATCATCAGAACATGCTTCAGTTGCATTTATAGAGACTACCAGATCTGATCAACATCTCAGGGCTAGTCTTCCTTCGTTTCCTAGAACATCATCTCTCTTGCCACTTTCATTCATCCACTGGTTGCCGGGAAAGAATACTTGAAATCGAGCCTCACAAGTACCTCAATAGTCAAAAGCCTAGAGAGCCCGTATTAGAGACTGCTTTTCCAATGGAATCACACCGAGCAGAGGCGAATACAGACATCGCATCCTCCTCAAATTTATCCATTAAGCTATCCGCGACCATGGGCGAAGATTCTCTCCAAACACCACTGCAGCAAATGGAGATCAAAGAAGACACCTCTCCTTCCAAACCACATCAAAAAATGAAGATTATGATAGCAGGCGACTCAATGACCCACGGCGTAGAAGGCGACCACACATGGCGCTACCGCCTATGGCAATGGCTCCGCTCCTCCGCCCCCAGCACAACCTTTGAATTCGTAGGCCCCTACATCGGAACCGTCCCTCCAGAACTCCCCCATCCCCCTCAACCCCCTCGTTTCGCCGATGAAAAAGAACCACCAGAACGAGATCTCACTACAGGCGGCTATGCCCTAGACGTTTCCGCCGACTTCCAATCCCGCCACTTTGCAAAATCTGGCCGACAAGTCTTCCAAGCAAAAGAAACAATCGCAGAACAAATCCGCATCCACCAACCAGACCTCCTACTAGTAATGCTAGGCTTCAACGATCTAGGGTGGTGCGTAAGCAATCCAGAAGGAACATTAGAATCCATGATGAAATTCATCGCCAACGCCGCTCTCTCCAACCAAAATCTCAAATTTGCAGTCGCAAACGTTCTCCAGCGATCTCCTCTCCCCGGCCATCCAGACCTCCCAAAATGGACAGCAAAATATAACGACATGCTCAAATTAGCCATCCAAAGCTACCACCACTCCCCAGGAGGAGGAATCCGCCAAATCGGACTGGTAGACATCGAGTCAAATTACGGTCAAACCCCAGACCAATGTGCCGGAACCTGCGACGGACTCCACCCGAATTCTCTAGGAGAATATCAAATCGCCAGCGCATTCAGCCAAACCCTCCACAAATCCTTCCACATCGGCTCCTCAATCCTTTCAATCCCCTCCCACATTCCCCCTCGCCCAATCCCCGTCCCCACAAACGTTCGCGCAATCGGCGTACCCTACGGCATCCGCTTCTCCTTCTCCCCAGTCTACGGAGCCCGAGGCTACGATATCCGCCAACGCCACGGCGGCGACACAGGCCAATGGACGAATTCCACGCAAGGATCAAATCAAATCGACAATTCATTCACGGGAGCAGGCGTGTTCTGGGAGTTTCAAGTCCGAACCCGAGGTGGAGAAAAAGAATCAGATAAGAGTGAGTGGTCTGGGGTCGTTTCTGCGTATGCGAGGAGAGATACTGCGCCCGCGCCGAAGTGCACTGGGGTGTTTGCGTTGCCCGAGGGGTTTGAGGTTAGTTGGGAGGAATTACCGGGGGTGGGGAAGTGGGTTGTGGAGAGGTATGCTGTGCTTTGGATGGATAAGACGGTGGGTGGGTTTTTGTGTGCGCAGGGTGCGAGGGGAACTTCTTCGAGAGTCTCTGGGTTGGAGAGGGGACATCGGTATGAGGTTTGGTTGCAGACTTGGACTGAGGATGGGCCTGGTGTGCCGGAGAGTGTGGGTGTTTTGGTGGTGGGAAGTGGGGTGTTTTCGAGACCTGAGGGAAAGGAGAGATAGTGATTATCGCCTAGCAGGAATGGATAATTCGATTGTGAAAAAGTGAAATCGTATGCACGGCAAGTTCCACTCGTTTGATACCATTGTTCATCGTTATTCGTACATCCCATATATTGCCATTGCGATTATTCATGATTCTGTGAGGTTCTCGTGCAATCGCAAGCCTTACCAATCGAGCTCTCTCCATTACCACCACCATTTCAATCTCAATCATCTCAATCTCAATCATCTCATCATGTAAATCATCCAAGCAGCCTCGAGCGCTCGGTGCGTACTTCCTGCTCGCTGTGCTTGGACAGATCCGGGCTCCATAAAGAAGCGAACCACTTCTGCAAATTGCTTCGCCGTCTCCACTCTCGACCCTCTCGCGTCCCATCGTCTTCGATCTTGACCTCCCAACCCATAGTCTGTCCAGTGCCCAGGAAGGGATTGATACCAGCAACAGCGCTGACGATTCCATAGAGAAGAAGAGCAGCAGCAAGAGTGGCGAAAACGGTGACAATCACGGAAAGGAGCGTAGTCGTAGAGCACCCACATCCTAGAGCTTTGGTACGAAGTTCAAAGCGCTCCGATGGCAGTG
The DNA here is from genome assembly GCA_002116395.1 of Ramularia endophylla. Lineage (NCBI taxonomy): Eukaryota > Fungi > Ascomycota > Dothideomycetes > Mycosphaerellales > Mycosphaerellaceae > Ramularia > Ramularia endophylla. The sequence goes on along the minus strand of MWSQ01005620.1, from coordinate 5,355 downwards.
GACAGATGTCTTTGTTTGAGACTGGTTCGAGGAGAGATGATGCCGCGATACATGTCTTGGAGGAAAAACACCAGCCACAGCCCGTGTGCTTTTCGTGGATGCATGATTTGCAGTCTTGATGGCGCCAGCAGTCCGAGAGATGGGGGTGGCCATGGCCAGTTGCTTCGATATTATCCATTCTTGGTGTTGTTGGTCTGTTGTGTTTTGATGAAGGAGATCGTCTATCCTGGTCGAGAGCTGTCACTTCTTCACGCTTACGACTACGTCACTGGAAGAGCACAAGGTTTAGGGTGATCCCTGCTCTCGTTGGAGATCCCGTCAACACAGAAAAAAGTATCCTTGCGTTCTCCTTTTTCTTATACTACCATTGTACATTTGCTGTATCCTCCAAGCACACAACAATACATACATCATGGCCGAAGAAGTAGCAACCGTCTCCTACGAGGACCTCGCCCTCATCGAGGAAGAGTTCGAGGATGTCGACACAGAAATCAGTGAGTCCTCTTCTTCCCTCCTCTTTCCAAAGGAGCAGGTATACTAACAACTCCAGTGCGCCAGCAATACAAACTCTCCCAACCCGCCTACGCAAAAAGAGCCGAAACACTCGCCAAAATCCCCAACTTCTGGCCCTTAGTCTTCGAACAAGCTCCAATGGAAGTCGACGGCTTCATCCAAGCCCAAGACTCCCGCATCTTCGCCGAGAGCCTGCTTAGCATCAAAGTCACACGTCCAGAGATTGATGATCCCAAAGGCTCCCCCCGAAGCCTCACCATAGATTTCGAATTCAAGCCAAACGATGACTTCGAAGACACGGTCCTGAGCAAGACATTCTACTACAGGCGCGCGAGCGATGACGAGGTTGGCTTGGTTTCCGAACCCGTAAAAATCAATTGGAAAAAGGGCAAGGATTTGACCGAGGGCTTGACGGACGGCGCTGTAGCGCTCTGGGAAGCACGAAAGAAGACGGGCGATATGGCTGGGAAGGGACTACCCGAATACACCGCTTTGAAAGAGAAAGTCGAGAATCTCAGCGGCGCAAATACCTCTTTCTTCACTTTCTTCGGCTGGGTATCTAGTCGGAGGTGGGTTAGCAAGGAGGAATCCGAGAAAGCAAACAAGGAGCACCAAGAAAAGCGCTCCGCGCGCCAACGAGGCGAGAAAGTCGAAGAGCCCGAAGAAGAAGAAGAAGACGACGACGAGAAAATGTTCGGCGACTCCGAAGTCGAAGTCCATGAAGCAGGCGAACATCTCGCCATCACCATCGCGGAAGACATCTGGCCCAACGCCATCAAATTCTTCTCTCAAGCTCAAGAGCTAGGCGATATGAGTGATGTAGAATTTGAAGTTGACACAGACTCCAACGAAGAAGATGACGAGCCGGTGGATATTCGTGCTCTGGTGGATGCTTCCAAGAAGAAGAAGCGGGTGAGCGATGGGGCTCCTCCTGCTAAGAAGCAAAAGAAATGAGAGCCATGTGTGGAGCGTTGCAGCGATTTGCTCGCCTAAAAATCGTAAAATCCTGCGCGCGGCCAGAGTTGCTTTCTTGGGCGGTTCTTATCTCATTTCCCCGCTTTGGTTGCTGCGGCCGATGCGTTGAAGAGGAGTCAAGGACATGCATGCAGCCTTTCATCTTGGCATCCGGATCTACAAATACTCTGGAGAGAAGACTCCGGGGAGCGGAGTGTGTGGGCCCCTCCCCATGCATGAAATGATAGCTGTCAAGGGTGTGTAAGATAGAGTCGGCCCGTTTTTGATATCCACCACAATAGATGCGCATGATGCTTTTTTTCTCTTTCCTTGAGACAGACCGCCATCGTTGACGCAGTTCTCGGCTCATTCTGTTTCACTATCCTTGATAGATATTACGTGCTGGATACCCACTAGCAAAGACATGCTTGCTTTGCAGACGACGTCCACCCGAACCCTTTCATCAAATGCCTTGATCCACCATGATTCGTACTTTTTCCCCTCCGAATTCGCAATGCAACCCCATGTAAATGCTGCCAACAACGATAGTCATGCCGCCGTAGCGTAGTGAAAAATTAATTCATCCCAAGTCATTACATCACCTCCCCGGGTTGCTTTTGTGTGACGACAACCCGTCGGCGAAGGTGGTCCTTCGAGTAGTGCAAAGAATGCCCTCATGCACAATGATTCTCGTATCCGACATGCACAATGATTCTCGTATCCGATTTGATTGTACAATAACAGATGTGTTTTGCTCAGCAAGAGCCGACGAAGAAGTTCCCTTGCAGTCCCTCAGGATGGCTCTTAGGCGTATATGCCCCAGAAATATGCAGTGGAGCCACGAAAGCCGGAGTAATGGGTGTCGAACCATTCGTGACTTGATCATCATCGTCCATAACACTCGGAGTTCCAGGTCCAGTACTCCTTCCATCTTCCATCCATCGCAGCCCATTAGCATATTCCTCAATCGGGAAAACCTCGCGTGCATATTCTTCCAAACCGCGGTGACCTTCCCAGATTCCGCGTCCTTCTTTGGGATATTCGAGGTCTGGACCAAAATAAGGTGCTCGCTTGGTTCCTAGAGTTTCCTGGAGGATTTCAAGATGCTCGCGATAGCCCGAGGGAATGTTGACGTCGATGTTTATGGGTCCGTGGACGTAGTTGACGGGTCTTCCTACACCTCGGGAGAATCTTGCGCAGGCTTGGACGGGGGAGAGTTTTTCGAATGCTAGTGTTACTCTGGGGATATGTCAGTATAATCCCACTTCAAGATTTTGTTGGACGCCTTACCTCTGGCCTTTCCAGTGATTGGCACCCATCTTGAAGATCTGCAGCAGTGCCGGTCCAACATCATGCTCTGCGTCCAGCCAAGGTAATGGATCGTTTGGATGGAACGGCGCTTGCCACACGAAACTTCTGTCATCTTGTAACTCCATCTGGAATAGAGGATATGGTAGACTTGTGAAGTTGTTGTTATATATCTGGCGCAAGAAACGTCAGTGAATCGCATCGATCAAAATCCTTCAACACGCGTATACTCACTCCGGTGTAGACAAAGGTAGCCGGAATGCCAATCTGCCTAACATAATTCTCAATCGCAAACTTGGTCATCCACATCGGCAAAGCTCTCCAGTCTTCGTCATAAGAAGAGTGATCCGGCATACTGGAGTAGATGTAGTGCGCTATACCAGCTTTCTTGGCGGCATCGGCACAAGCTTTTCCAATGGCAACCTCATCTCCCCAGTGCGTAGTATTGATGAATGCAATCTTGGCTCCAGTGAAGAGTTTGGTCAGAAGTTGATTCCGATTGGGTCCAGTAAGGTCTCCTTCGATCAATTCAACATTGTTCAGACCGAAGAGTTCCTCAGCCACGAGACCCTCATTCTGCCGGACTTGTGCGCGAACGTGCCATCCCACGGCAGACGCAGCCCGGATGAAGGAAGCGGCCTGTCTGCCAGTAGAGTTTATCGTAGCAACGGTTTTCGGTGGCATCACAAGTAGAGCCACATGGGCAGCAAGCAATCAAGCAGCGGTACCTGGTCGGGAGGGAGGGGTAGTATGATGTGTAGTTGGGCGTGTCAGAATTTGGATGGATGCTTCTCTCAACGGTCACGGCGACCACGGGATCTCGAAAGAAAGATTCTGCGAAGAGCAAGAGCTGCGGGGTAGGGTAAACAATCGCTGGGTCAGGCACGTCCCGGGGCGGCAGCGGTAAGCAGGCGGTAGTACGCCGGTACTGTTGAATCTTAAGTAGAAAGCGGGTTTGATGTGATGTGATGATGAGAGGCGGGTGTGTGGAGACTGGACTGGAGAGAGCGTGGTTAAAACGTCGTTCTTCTGCCTGTCACTGCACAAAGACTGGACGTGCGCGTGCACTGCAGGAACGGTGACCCACAGAGGATTGAGGGTCTCCACCTTGGCAAGGACGGAGTCGACGGAATGCAATGTCCCAACGAGTCAGGAAAGTTGCAACTTCCCAGAGTCGTAAGTATAGGCGCCGGATATTGGCTCACCGCTGTGACTGGGCCGTACACCTTGGTTGTTCCGTAGGGCTGGGTGATGATGGAAGATGATACTTCGTTGTAAACGGAAGAAGCAAGTTTAATACCACGATCAGCGCTGACATCGGTGATGCTGGAGGGGGTGCAGCAATGTGCTTTTCGCCAGGAGGGAAGGAACCTCAACGGCAAGGTCACCGAACAACGTGCTCGAATTTTACATAATCGAATGGAGTCTACGCTCGGTAGCGCGCCAGAGATTCTTGCCTTGCAGATGCTGATGGAAGGGCTTTTTCCAGTCGACCTATCTTCGAAGCGGTTTGCTGTTCGTGCCCTCTCTGTGCGACATCAGACCTTGGTTTTCTTCGCTCGAGCATGATGGAAGGGTGTGATGTGAGGAGCCGATACGGGAGTGCATCATCACAAGGCTTTCCCCGCCAAAGACGAAACGTGGTCGAGTCCCGATCTCGGCTGCTTCCTGTCGCGGGTCACGACGTCCGAGAGGCGAGCTTGTCGTGTCAGATGATGTGGTAATCTTGGGCTGTGGGTCTGCAAAGCGCGTAGAACAGTGAATTGCCCTTTTAATGCCCGTGTTGAGCAACTTCTTCTTGGAAAAGATCATAGGCTGCCAAGAATTGCTACCATCAAGGTAAGAGGTACGTCGAAGTGTGCAGAAAGTGGAGCAAAAGGCGGGAAAGGCAAAGAACTTATGTAATCGCCGTTCCTTCCCACCAATAGAGCAACAAGCTGCTTGTAGTCACGACTCACGAGTACGATGTACAAGGGCAAGGCGGCACGAAAGGACAGAAAGTAGCCGTGTTTTGATCGCGCATCTCCGGATCTCCTGAACAACTCAATCGGTGTACAACTCTTCCTACCTTGGAGCATAAGGTACCTTTCCTTCCTACGTTATAGCATAGAGTTCGGCGCCGAACTTGGCAGGCTATCTGCTAAACTGGTCGCTGCCTCGTTTCTAGGGGCAAATACTACCGCCAGTCCTCGGTATAGCTACTAGCAGTCCTCGGTCAGCCCCTAACCAAAGACGGCTAGTATGCCCGCACGGCCCTTTTTATACCGTAGACGGGCTTTTCGCGTATATCTCGCGTCTCTAGTATAGGACTACTAAGTATATAGCGGAGGTAAGTAAATATATAGTATTTTTATAATTTCTAAGACTTCTAAAGCTTATAATCAACTTTACACGTAAATTAGCTTAGTAACTATATACTATATTAATCAAAATTAGTTCCCTTAGCCTATAAAGTAATACGCTCTTAATAGTAACTATAGTTCTTAAAAAGGAGGTACTTACGGAGGCCCCTACTACTATTAGGAATCGACCTTAGATAGGTATAGAAGAAACGATAATGTTAATTAAGGAAGAAACTAG
>MWSQ01005617.1:0-15371 GCA_002116395.1 Ramularia endophylla | reverse complement strand
TTAAGCGTAGATTACGTATATACTAAAATTTCGCGCCTACGGCGCTATTTAGCCTCTAGCGGTACCTATAGTAGGCAAGGTTACGCCCCGTAAGGTACCGCCCTATACTAAAATCGTAGGTTACCTGTACCGTACCGTATTGGGCGTATAAACGATACGTTACGCCCAATATCCGATCCCTGCTCACGGAGATGTTTGTCGACACCACTTTCCCCAGATCGGCAGCTTTGTAGGCTAGACCTCTGCTGAGAGGCGCCGGCATGGACCACAGCCGGCAGCTTACCAAAGTACATGTACTTTTGGGTCTTATGTTTCCTCTTCCTCTCACCACTCTCCTCCTTCATCTCTCCCTCCCTCTCCCTCCCTGCCATTGACGCACCCCACCGTCACCGACATACAACGCACGGCTACGACGGCACAACATGGAGGCTCTTCTAGGAAAGGCACGCAGCATGTGCCCATACCTGCACAAGACATCCCCCGCCACGCTGCGCTCACTGTCCACCAGCACGAGCATGCAGCAGAGCGTGAGCACTGGCGGCAGTGCCATGTCGAACCTGCAGATCACCGCTCGCCGCTGCCCTGTAATGGGCAAGGCTTTGTCTGTGCAGAGTGCCCGCAGTGCCAATGCTGCCCTGAACGGCGTTTTTGGCGGATCTCGTGGCTACCACGCAAAGGTTCCACGCGCCAAATTGCACACCAGCAGCTCCAAGGAAGCCCAGGCTGTCGAGCGGCCTGCGGACCGCCGCCAGCAGCAACATGCTCCGTTTGCTCGTCCGTCTGGCAATGCGGCGGCTGCTTCAGCCGCGACTGGTCACAAGCTCACCGGACCGCCACCGCCTCCAAAAGCTGCACGCTTCGACTATGAGGGCTTTTACGGCAACGAGCTTGACAAGAAGCACAAAGACAAGTCTTACCGCTACTTTAACAACATCAACCGTTTGGCTCAGGAATTCCCACGAGCGCACATGTCCGGGCGGGATGAGAAGGTGGACGTTTGGTGCTCGAACGACTACCTCGGAATGGGACGAAACCCGCAGGTATTGAAGAAGATGCATGAGACATTGGACATGTACGGATCTGGAGCAGGTGGCACACGAAACATTTCTGGACACAACCAGCACGCTGTGGGACTGGAAGCCGCATGCGCAAAGCTTCATGCTAAAGAGGCAGCGTTGGTCTTCTCGTCCTGCTATGTTGCAAACGACGCTACGTTGGCTACCTTGGGAAGCAAGTTGCCGGACTGTGTCATTCTCAGCGACAGCATGAACCACGCTTCGATGATTCAAGGCATCCGCCACTCGGGTGCCAAGAAGGTGGTGTTCAAGCACAACGACGTCGTTGATTTGGAGAACAAGTTGGCCGCACTCCCACCAGATGTTCCCAAGATCATTGCTTTTGAGAGCGTGTACAGCATGTGTGGCAGTATTGGGCCAATTGAGGAGATTTGCGATTTGGCTGACAAGTACGGCGCCATTACCTTTTTGGACGAAGTCCATGCCGTTGGCATGTACGGGCCAAACGGTGCTGGTGTTGCTGAGCACCTTGATTACGACGTATACGCAAACGGAGGAGACATTCGTGGAACTGTTCAGGACCGCGTCGATATCATTACTGGAACTCTTGGAAAGGCTTACGGATGCGTTGGTGGCTACATTGCAGGCTCTCACAAACTCGTGGACACCATTCGCTCGCTCGCTCCAGGGTTCATCTTCACCACTTCTCTCCCACCAGCTACCATGGCGGGCGCTCAAACTGCTATCGAATATCAAATGGCTTACCAGGGCGACCGTCGCCTGCAGCAACTCCACACCCGTGCCGTAAAGGCATCTTTGGAGGAGCGCGACATTCCAGTCATGCCGAACCCGTCTCACATCATTCCCGTTCTCGTCGGAAACGCCGAGGTCGCGAAGAAGGCGTCTGACTTGCTTCTCGAGAAGCACCAGATCTATGTCCAGGCCATCAACTACCCGACCGTCCCAGTCGGGCAGGAGCGGCTTCGTATCACCCCAACTCCGGGTCACGTCAAGGAGTTCCGTGCTCATCTTGTCCAGGCTTTGGACAGTGTTTGGAACGAGCTTGGTATCAAGCGTACTTCTGACTGGGCTAAAGAGGGTGGCTTCATTGGCGTTGGTGAAAAGGATCCAACTGCCGTCGAGCCTCTCTGGACTGATTCGCAGCTGGGTCTGGACGAGGTTGCTCGTGAGCTCAAGGCTGGCGAAGGCGCACATGGTGTGCTTGAGCGAGTCTTGGACAGCGAAGTCCGCCAGACTCGTCAGGCTATTGCTGCTGCTGCTTGAAGAAGATGCGTTGGATGCGGGCACTGAGTTGGTCTGATTTTGACGAGGAATCTAGTAGCTTGATCTTTGCACGGTGTGCGCCGACTTGACCAATACGATCTTTACTGCGATGTGGGAATCCAATTCTTTGGGTTTTCTTCCGCAGCTTCAACATACATTGTACCATTTCTTTCTTCCTATGTTGTCTCTTCTAGGTCGTAGCATGCTACTGAGAACTGATGATAGTCGCAGAACCTTGTCTGGAGAACAACCCAAATAAATGAACGGCTTGCGAAGGAGTTCGCCCGCAAGTTTTAGTTTCACCAAACACGCTGTCATCTGGAGCATCTTTGCAGGATAACGAGACAAGTTGCGATTTGGCTTACGAGTCAAGTAGGAGTTACCTACTTCCTTCTCATGCGCGCCTTTCGAGGGTGTATTTCCCTGTATCCAACAGGTTGGGGAAGAATCCTATTCCGCATCAAGAAGGATTTTGATGAGGACTTAGGGCATCACGAACAAAATTGGTCAGGAATTACGTCGTTTGCATGACTGCTGTCCAGACTCTTCATATCAATGGTCAGGTCAGTCCAATACTCCACCCGCGGAATGACTTGCTCCGTTCCACTGACTATGGACACACGAGGTGCTCGTGTAATCGCCATGTGCTCTGGTTTTAAGGTGCAGCGGCAGCGGTACGAGCAGGATCGACACACGTCTCTCCCATATTGGGCTTAAACGTCCTTACTCGAACCAGAAACGTCTGCGACTCACCAGGCGGACGGAGGGGAGAGTGCCTACCACTTCCGCCGTGCCATTGTATAAGAGAGACTGGAGTTCCTTCTGGAGCACGTCAGCTCCGCTGCTGTAAGTCAATATGCGTTCCTCAATTATTCCAGCTCTTGTTCTTCCATTTCTCTGCAACGCAGCACCTCAGAAACGAGTTGCGGATCCTACAGTCTCGATCGCTTCAGGCGTGGTCATTGGTACTGCCACAGCTGTCAGCAATCAACCGAGTGTGACGGGTCTCGCGAATGCATATCTTGGGGTTCCTTTTGCACAGAGTCCTCCTGTGAGATTCTCACCTCCTGAGGCACCGCCGGCATGGTCGAGTCCTCTTGTTGCTCAGACGTTGCCTGCTGCATGTCTACAGCAGTTTCGTAAGTATCATTGAACGAATCATCTCATTGGAATGATTTGGCTGATGTATATTCACTAGTTCCTGGCGAAGAAGGCGCAAAGGAGAACGCATATTTCAACAATCCTCTTCTGCCACCACCAAGGGAAAGCGAGGATTGTCTCTATCTGAACGTGTTTGCGCCTCAGGATGCTGGTCCGACAAATCTTAAGCCTGTTATGTTCTGGTATGTACGCAAGACCAACATGTTTGTCCATTCACTTGACTGACTCCACTTTTAGGATCTACGGAGTCGGTACCCATGCACTTGGTGATGTCGGTACGGCTACTGACTTAAATTGCATCAGGGCAATAACCAAATCGGCACTGCATCGCTTGCATACTACAACGGCAGCTCGCTTGCAGTCAATGAAGATGTTGTGGTGGTTGCTATCAACTACAGGACGAACTTCTTTGGTTTCTCCAATTCCCCCGAGATCCCTTTCGGTCAGCAGAACAGCGGATACCTGGATCAACGATTCGCGTTACAATGGGTACAGCAAAACATCGAGCAATTCGGAGGTATTCGTTCTCCAATAGTTTCCATCTCGTTGCAAAGCTGATCAGTCACATAGGCGATCCTTCGAAGGTCACTATGTTCGGAGAGTCCGCCGGTGCATATGGTGTCAAGTATGCACTCTCATTCTCACTGCGTAATATCGTGTCACTGATTCCTGTAGACAATTGCTAGCAAATCCACCCTCACCACTACCTTTCCGAGCGGCCATCCTGGAATCCCAACAAGCACTTGCAACAGGCAATGGAACGACAAACTACTACCAGGTCCTCGAGCATTTCGACTGCACCGACATCGAGTGCTTGCGGGAAATCTCGGCACAAGATATCCTAGCCTACAACACCAACAACAGCCTCAGCTTTTCACCTGTCACCGGCGATGGCACAAACGTAGCATCCAACACCCTCCCCGAAATCCAATCCGGCAAATTCGCCGCCGTTCCCATCCTCATCGGCACGAACAACGACGAATTCTCCGTTTTCGCAGAACTCCTAGGTCTACGAGCAGATCCCAGCGACCTGAACGCGATCCTAGACACCTTCCTCGGAAACGAAACAGAAGCTTTACTCGCAATCTACACTGACACAGTCGCGGATGTCGGCAACGCCTTGGTGACTCGAGCACTCACAGACTTCGCCTTCACCTGTCCCACCAGTACCTTCTCCAATACCGTGGCAAGGGCGAAGAGACAACCAGTCTGGCGCTACCGTTACGATGCTTCATTTCCAAATCTAGAACTCTTCCCGGACGCTGGAGCATATCATTCCAGCGAGATTCCTTCGGTATGGGGTACTTATCCTCTGGAAGATAGTTTGGGAGCTGCGACTGCCACGCAGATTGCGCTTAGCAAGTATATGCAGGGTGTCTGGGCTGGATTCGCGAAAGATCCAACCGCAGGGCCTGGGTGGCCGGCTTTGGGCACGAATTTGGGCAACGAGTTGGGAATCTTGGGAGGGAAAGATGTTCCGGCGGGTGAGGAGACTGTTACTCTGCTTACTGCGGATTACCCGTGTGTGGTGCTTGATCCGTTGCTCATTGCTATCGGCGGAGCGTACTAATCGGATTTGGTAGTGGACGTAGCGAAGATGTGCTAGCGCCTGTCAAGGGTGAATGATTTTCAATTTAGATCTCACTTCCACAGTGAAGACATTGTGTAATGTTCGTGTACATACTACTTTTACATATACAGTTTTGACCAAGCAAAAGTCCATCGCTGACACGACTGATACATGTCTCTTTTTCCTTCCCTTCATAATATTTACCCTTTTCCAATGCATATGCTATTCCATTCACAGCCCAAAACAGTATCATCCCAGCTTCAAACCAGAAGCACCAGTCAACCCGCCCTTTGCATAGCTCAAAGGCTTAGCAGCATTGCTCACTGTCCCACTAGCGTTAGCAGCCGTCCTGTCGACATTCTTCACAGCATCATTCGCTCGAGCGGCACTGTCACCCACTTGTTGATTCGCCTTGGCGTTGGATCCTGTAGTCGTCGCACTGGACTTCTCCTCCCCATCGTTCTTTGACTTCTTCTCGCTCTCAGCAGGTTTGTTAAACCTATCGCCATAACCTTCAATGCCCTTCTTGGCGTCTACGCCTCTTGCGCTCTCCATGAACCCGGTGAGGCGACCTCCTGTAAGTGAGTTGAGCTTGTCGCCAATGGCAGAGCCTTCAGGTGCCGGTCCGCCCTCGCCGTTGCTGTCACCGTTCGCCCATTTGAGTATGTGGTATCCGCCCAGTCCCCATAGGAAGAGGAACGTGGCAGCGAATGTGGTAAACAGGATTGTCGGTAGCACGATCGTTAGCGCTACGCCGACGCAGAAGAGTGTGAAGAGTACTGCGCCGAGCAATGCTACTATCAGAGCTACGATGAGTGCGAAAATGAAGACGGAAATGCTGAAGAGGATGAACAGCGCGAGGGGAACTCCAGTCAAGAAGAGGTTCATTCCTAGGAAAGCCTGCGTTCAAACAGCAATCAGTACAGTGCTGTGTGATAATATAGTTTCGTGATGTTCCTACAGATAGTTTGGGATTCGCCAGCATGAATGACTGCAGCTTGGCGAGGAGAGCAGCCCGTTTCTCGGGAGGAAAGATCTGGTCGACAAGTGCTTGTCCTCTGCCGGCCACTGACGATGCCATCGAGCTGACAGAGCTGAGCAGCCCATTTGTGCCGCTCTGAATCTTGTCCTGTACACCAGCAACAGGAGTGTCTTTCGTGACACCCTTGGCCTGTTCTTGTACACCCGAAGAGGCGTTCTTCACCTGGTCCGCCATCTTTCGAGCAGGAGCAGGAGATCGTGAGGTTTCGCGGAGTATATCGGCTCGATTTGGGTGGCGAGCGGATCGAATCTCGAGTTTTCGCGGCGGATTGCTGTGGTTGTTGCTGTGGTTGTTGCTTTGCTCTCTACCGGAGGAGGGAGCTGGGGAAGACGTTGTGAGAAGCCTGAACGGCAGGACTGAAACATAAAAAGAAGTTTGGGACAGACTTTAGAAGTCCATCATACTACCACTTTCCAAAGCAGACTTGCTGCCATCACCGTTGTGGAGCGTGATGAGGCTTCAATAACCTGATGTTGCATCCGACGCGTCTGCGAATGCCATGTTTTCGTGAGCTTCTGACGTATGCATGCTTGCGGAAATGATGACCGGAACCCTAACCCTATTGCAGTACACATTTGCATGTGATCCACTTTTCAGGAGACTACATGTATTCACTTATGGACATAGCATACATAGGTATGAATATTATCCTTCTGTGCTATTGGCTCACCGCTACTGCCCAGCTTCACATTCACACCAGACTCATGCAAGCGAAGCTCATCTTCTTGGCCTCCGTCACAGGCAGTCCACCTCCCACAGCAAGATCCAACCTCCATTCCATACTAACATACGGCCAACAGATTTTCCCATCGTTCGTCGTAACCATATCGCCTGCAACATAAGTGTCATTACTCGTAATGACATCTCCAATCTTAGCACCGGTATTGTCAACAAGCTGAAAGTAAGAACCAGAAAATGTTCCACTGCAACCAAAGGCAATAGTATCGCACTGTGGCTCATCGATAGCCTCCCAGCTGACCAACGCATACTGATCATCGAACACTGCAACATGGGCATTGCTCCGATCAGCACCAATCTCCGTAGTGATCCAGTTGATTTGAGAGTCGCCATCTGTAGCACCGACGGTCGAAGAGGCCTGGTCGCCGACAAGGGTTTCTTTGTCGCTGAAGAGAGCAATGGCAACACGTCTCCCATTGGTGCGGTTCTGAGCATTCGTGTAGCCTTCTCCCATCCAGGTATTCTCTGTCAGGTCTACAGCGCCTCTCGAGACCCAGGCGAAGATGTAAGAAGTGCTGTTTACGAATTTTGGCAACGCGGAGTATGATCCAGACATCCCACCCATGGGTTCTCCACTGGCACCATTTGTAGTGTTCTCGTTGGAGATCTTGACTCCGGTGCTGTACATGCCTTGGGTGGCTGTGTTGAGCCAGATGGCACCTGGAAAGGCAAATTAGCGTTGGCGACACGAAAACGCTTTGGGAAATGCCCAGCTTACCTTGATCTTCTGCGCAAATGCTTGCGAATGGCGCCTCGTCAGCGGCCTCGAAGGCGATGCCAGTGTTATGGGAACATCCCCACGAGCTAGAAGCGCCGGCAATCGTCTCGAGAGTACCATTCGTGCTCACGTATTCGATACTGTCACCATAGTGCCCCTCTGCATCACCAGTGTAATCTGTAACAACAAAGTAGGCTCCATATAGCTCGGCTGCATCGGAGTACACAAGATCGCCATTCATATCTGGCGCCATTGAAAGACCGTCTGATTCGTGGACGCCAGGTCCAGCTACGAAAGTCTTCCAGGTCTGTTCACCATTGGTGTACCGGTAGATTGCTGGAACTGGAGTACCACTGGGAGGAGCATTGTCGACGGTCGTGGCGATTGGTTCGTTTCCTAGCAAAGCGAATCCATCGTTGTGAGCGATCAGGCCGCCAGCTTCTTGAACATCCGGGATCGTAACCACTGTTCCTGTGGCCGTGAATGTCGAAGGGTCAATGTGCTGAACGTGTACATCGGATCCACTGTTGTCGAGATATGCCAGAACTCCAGTCTTGCCGTCTGGCGAAATGGCAAAAGGCGTGCGGCGATGGCGGGGCAAGGAAGTCCAGTAGGCCTCTTTCACAGGATTGAAGCTGAAGTCAAGATCGATGGCATCGACATATGTCTTCAAATTAAGCGTAGGGTCTACGGCTGCAGCCAGCACAGCCATGAGAGGAAGATAGCGAAGTGCCATTTTATCACAAGGACGAAAATGAGTGTAAAAGAAGGGAACGAACAGCTTACAAAACTACACCAACTGAGGACGGGGCCATTATCTGTTTTATGCTGTCCTGTCGACGGTCTTGGGCCTGGCCGATTGTGCAGGCCAAAAGATTGAGATAGAGAGGTTGACTCTCTATGTGAAACGCCGACACCGCAAAAGTGCAGACGGCTCAACACGTGGAGATGATGCCAAGACGACTATGGCAGTACGCACTGGTATACATGATACCAGCAGCAGTACTGCGTAGTTAGTTAGCAGTCCTGGCAGTAGTAATGAGATGGGATGGTCTAGGAGAGGCAAGGAGAGAGCGAATAAGGAAACTGGGTTTCAGAAGTATCATCGCCGTGTTGACAGGATGAACGCATGGTGTTGAGCTGCTGCACGCACTCGTGTTGTTCTCCCTATGCGGATTGTCATTACAGTCGGTGTTCGTGAGGTCGATGTTGCGTAGAGAGGAAAACTGAGAAATGGTTGATGAAAGGACAAGGGGAAGAAGAACTTCGTGAGAGTGGTGACGTCACCATTGAGCTTAATTGAGACCTCCTGTCAGCAAGAGCAACTCCTGCGAGCATTGAAATTTGAAACAGCATCCGAAAGGTGTCGTCTGATTGGTGGTAGCCTCTGATCGAAAGAGCAATATCTTTCTGCGCCGGGCTCTTTGACAAGCTCACTACGCAAACATGAGCTACGGTAAGATTTTGAACCACTCATACGTTTCCGCATTAGCTGACAAGCCTTCATAGACTCACTGGTCGAAGCCGTCGTGGATGGCGGCTACTTGCCAGAATTCGTTCTTCGCCGTGGCATCAGAAGCCAGCTCCGCGAGAGAATCAGCTTGATCAAATCCACCAGCTTGGCTGAGAGTTATGAAACCAAAATGAAATACGTGGAACTGCTCAGGAGTCGGCCTATTGCGATTGAGACTGCTACGGCAAATGAGCAGCACTACGAAGTTGGTACTGGAGTCTTGTCTGCTTGTCTAGGTCCGAGGATGAAGTACAGTTGCTGTCTGTATCCAAAAGGAACGGAAACGCTGGCACAAGCTGAGATTGCCATGTTGGAGAGCTATGTAGAGAAGGCACAGTTGAAGGATGGCATGAGAATCTTCGATCTGGGGTAAGTTGTCCTCAAGCAGTACACCAATTTTACTCGCTAACATGCTGCAGATGTGGATGGGGATCGCTGTCGCTGTACCTGGCAGAGGTATTTCCCAAGTCCAAGATCACCGCTTTCTCGAATTCAAGAACTCAAAAAGAATACATCGACTCGGTCGCGAACAAGAAGGGCTTCAATAATCTCGACGTCGTAACCGGAGACATTTCAACTTACGACTTCAAAGACACACCTCTGGCAGGCCAATTTGACCGCGTGCTCTCCATCGAACTATTCGAGCATATGAAGAACTACGAACTTCTGATTGCGAAAGTATCAACCTTACTCAAGCCGAAGGGAAAGCTCTTCGTTCATATATTTGCCCACAAAACTTCTCCTTACGACTTCGAAAGCGGCTGGATGACCGACAACTTCTTTACCGGCGGGACCATGCCATCAGCGGATTTGCTTCTCTTCTTCCAGCGTGATCTTAAGTTGGAAAGACAATGGTGGGTAAGTGGGAAGCACTATGCAAAGACTTGCGAGGACTGGCTTTCGAAGATGAACGCGAGTAAGAAGGAGATCTGGCCGCATCTCGAGGAAACTTATGGGAGAACCGACACCGCAAAGTGGTTTTACCGCTGGCAAGTGTTCTACCTGGCGTGTGCAGAGTTGTTCGCTTGGGACGGAGGTGAAGAGTGGGGAGTCTGTCATTATCTGTTCGAGAAGCCGGCGCAGTCCTAGGACGTTTCCTTCCGGCTGCGAGAAGCAAAATGATCCAACGGAGTTCTCATCATCTGCAGACTTGTACTATCACTAGATCGACAACTATGGACCAAATTATTAGAGCGGACAAACTTGCATTCTAGCAATACTTGCTGTAGTTGTCTATGCTCAATCAGGTAGATGCATCGCAGCCCAGTCGAATGTGGTCCAGTCATCCGGTTGATCCGGGTAACTTTGCAGATAGACCTGGTAGACTTTATCACAGTCTATGGTTCTAACAGAAAAAAAAGTCGCTTCTCTACCGGCGAGTTTGCTTCTTTATTCAAAGAACGCGAAGGAGAACTCTTTCATTTTACTGCATACCTTCGCTCATCGAAAGAAGAAGAACCACTTCCTCACGATGAACGAATCATCAGGCACACTCGCTTTCGAGATGGCAGTACCGGAGCCCTTCTCGCCACCATTTACCATAGACCGAAAAGCCAAACGATGGGGATGTTACGTCGAAGTCGATGGAGTCCCGCACGAAGCGTCCTGGACCGGCAAGTGGGCTATCTTCAGTTTTACCAACACTTCCGAGATTCCCAACTTCCAGCTACGTCCATTACAACTTAGCAATGAGCTATCGGCCGTCTGGAAATCCTCTTCTCCGCTACCGCTAGCCTTCGGGACTTATGGCACTGTGCGCTTTAGCGAGACAGATTCATATCCCGCCGTCAAAATCGCTCACCCTACCCAAGCATGTCGTCGAATGGTAGAGCGAGAGTTCAACATCATGCGCGATCTTTCAAAGCTCGACGCAGTCGCTCAAGTCGCTGGCGAACCCCTTACAGATCGTGATGGGGTTTTCGGGTTCCGTCTCGAACGTTTATACCGCGTCGAGCTTGAAGATATGAAACTGCGCGTCCAGGAAGTACAATCTCTTCTTGATTCCTTGCATACTGCTGGCTATTGCCACGGAGATCCCAGCTTCAGCAACATCATGCAGAATCAGGAAGGGAAACTCGTGTTGATCGATCTGGCCTTCGCGGGATCTCTAGGTAGTAAGATACCCGAGTGGTTACCCGAGTGGCTTCCTAAAGATGTATTGTCAGGAGACCTGTATACGACCAGTGTCGATCAAGAGACGGTGAGGAGATGGGCCGAACATCAGGAAAGATTTGTCGAACACACTTCGGTCGGGTAAAAGATGTTCTTGAACTTGGCGACCATCGTGTATTCAAGGTCGCGCCAATGAAGAGACTATTGATAAGCCGAGTGGCCCAGACGCTGAGTTCGATTCGTATGTACACAATGGCAGAAGTCTAACGCATTATATGTACGTATCGAATGGCAAAAAGATTTAGGCTGTGAAGGATTTGAACCTCCGACCTTCCTGTCGAACAAAGGCACTGGTGCCTACATCTCCGGCCAAGAGCTTCCTTTTGGCCAGAGATGGAGGCGCCGTGCCTCTGCTTCGATAGGATATCATAACCACTAGACCAACAACCCATTTGTTTTTGTTGATGGAATGCTCAAGATTCGAATGATATATAACACTTACTCACTTTTAGCGCGGCGTTGCACAGTGGCATTCACTTGAGTTCCGCGCTAGTACTACGCTAGCCCCAGGCGAAGAGCAAGATCGTGGACATCTACTTCGTTTGACACTGCCTGACTCCATAGCGGTCAAAATGAGGATTATTCAGTGGCCGAGTGGCCCAGAAAGTCCTTCTCGCATCAAAGCTGATGCCCAAGTCCACAAGGAAGTCTTTGTCTGGTAGAAGGGCTGGTCTGTTTGTTCATACCATTCATGCGTGGCTCGCGGTTATCACTCAAAGCGTCCTACGCCTCCTGGGCGTTGCACAAGACAAGACGGTCCCGTTTTGATTGAGAAGAATGTAAATCTCCTGTTTTAGTCGAGATCAGAATCACTCCGTTGGTGTGCTTATCCGTGGACCGGATAGCTTTGCTATTCACCTCCCCATGTATCGCCAATCATATAGTCGATTCCAATGTCGAGACCATTCTGTTCGAACGCCGACTTGTTCAGTCTCTTGTCAGCTCAAGTTACGGCTCAATCAGTGGTTTAGCCAGACGTGAACTCACATAGAACGGATCGGCAAACCATTCGAAATCCGGAGGCATAGCGAGCTCAGGGTGCATGGGTTGCGGGTCGTGTACGAGTTCCTGTGTAATCACCATGTCAGAGATCTGGACTGAACAAGTCACTTTCCTGTTGCTCTTACATTAATAACTACTGTTGTGCTGGGCACAGTTTGGGACTCGTGATTGTCTCCAACCTGTCCTCTTAGGTGTCTCTCATGGAGCCGTAGAAGCATCTTACCCGTCGCTGCCTTTGCGCTTTCTTGAGACTCCAATCCGAGATGGACACGTAGTAACATCAGTGAGGCACACATCGCGAGAAAGCACCATGGCTTGCTGTCTGAATAGCGTAGATACCGGCTTTCCATAATAGGTAGACATTGTTCGATATTGTCCATCGTCATAGTAGAGTTTGCCAATATAATGCTTGATGATCCTGGAGAGCAATGTATCAGTTTCAGGATTTGATATGGAGCAATTGGAAACGAAATGAAGCTGGTTCGAACACACTATCCCTGCGGACATACCTAAAGGTTGCAGTAATGTCAGGCGAGTAAGACTCAGCGATGCCACGAGGAGATCCTCCCGAAGCTGAGATAGCCAGTGAACTCCCAAGTTAGCCATTTCGCGATTCAACGCCAATATATCCCAAGATGCCTGATAGCATATACTTTCGGACATGCACGATCTGGCTTTATCGTGCTGCAAATGCGGACGATGGAGGGCGAGTATACACTCCTTGAGTTGGAGACGAAGAAGCGTAGACACTAGCACGAGTTCTTGCTGTGCTCTTAGGTTCGTGCTCTCAAAGGGTCCTCTTCTCCAGTCTGGAAGATCATGCAAAGCTTGATTCACCCGCTCCGTATAGGTTATGACCTCTGCATAACTGAGTGTCGGAGAGCATCCTGGGCTGAAAAGCCGACGAGATATATCGAGGCGCAGCTCCCAGCTGCAAGCGCTCAGAGACTGATAGGACATACGTGTAAAGCAATCCACGGGTTTGGGTGTAGGAGCTTGAGCGATCTTCTCATGAATGGCTTCGTCATGCACATGCGTGGGCGAATCAGAACAGGACTCGATGTTGTGCAAAAGAGTCGGTAGACCATACTCAAAGGTATTCTGGAGCTCCAGTTCTCGAATAGTGTGCCAGATGCGGCGTTTCATCTCCTGTAAATAAGGGCGTCCAGAGGATGAAGTCGGCTCGGAATGAAGACCGTCAATGATGGCGCTTTGGACCAAACTTCCTGTTTCCATCCAGAATCGTTTCTTGTGCGTCATGTCTATACGCTTGGCTAGGTACGTTGTACACAACACTTGGTAGTAATCGAGCTTCCGGTGTTTATGGCTCTGTTGTTTTAACCAAGTCTCGCACACTTCGGTCCAACAGTGCAGCATACCACTGTGCTTGAGCTCAACAGATGCCGGGTTGTCTGGGTCTACTGAAGCTCGGGTAGCGACTGCAAGCATAGATAGCACAAGAACAGTCATTGCTGATGATCGCGGTGTATTGGCGCTCCAGAAACGAGCATACTCGCGCTCGAAACTAGGAACGTGGACAACACGGTGGAGGTTTTCGAATTGATGAATGTAGGCCGATACAAGATAGTCTGTGTCTTCTTTCGAAGGCAACAGCGTGGAGATCCATAGTGAAGCCTCAGGCGTGTCTAGAGTGGCTTTCGGGATGTCTCGCTGAATATGCCGGGTCTTTCTTGGACGAAATCCAGCCGGCTCTAGTTGTTGATGAACAACATCGTTAATGAATGGAAATAGCAAAGGTATCTTTATGTTTCATCCAGTCAGTCTGGTTCTGACTTGACTTGACTGTACTGTACTGTCTGGCATACTTCTTTGAAAAACTTGAAAATGCTATGTCGTCCATAGTAGCCACTGGGAGCGCGCCGGCTTGGATGGTCTGAAGGGTCGATATGAGTCGTAAGGTTATGATGTTCATTAAGAGCCTGTTCTTCTGGGTTTGCCTCCGCAACAACCGCGTCTGAGATGGCCATTTGAGAGATACTGTCGTTCTCAATGTCAATAGCCATGCCGCTTCGGTGGATCAGGCTTTCGAGATGCTTGACGCGGGCCTGCAAGGCATTTGCTCTATCGGTGTCATTGGGAGAGGCTTGTGTGGCAGCTCCAAATGAAGCAGAATGCCCAGCGGGCTGGCCTCCTTGCGTCTCAAATGAGCATTGCGATTGTCGGCCAGCCTTCACGCATCTTTGACAAGGCCACCGACGGTCACACGACAGCTATAATACATGGCATCAACTGACTGTCGTGACCGTCTAGGAAACATAGCACACCTTCATTTCTCTGCATACAGAGCAGCTGAGCTGAGGGCGCTGGCGACGACGACGCTTGGGTCCGTTCTGGGAAGGCGCTGGTGCTGCTATGAGCTCCTGCGATGGGTTTGAGGCCATATCGATTGTGGCCGTCGAGCGACGCGAATCTGGTCATGTCCGCCAGTTCCGTGATATGACAGTAGACTGTTAAGCATAGAGCGTGATGGAAAGGTCTTCCTGTATTTCATGGTTCAGGAAGAAGTTATCAAGCAAAACAATCAGTCGAAGTCGGCCTTATTCGGATATAACGGCAGCAACAGCGGCAGTAATCGGCCTATATCGGCGTAAATCGGTCGAGAGCAAGCAATGCTTGGCGCCAGAAGCTAAATCTAAACTTTATATGTGAATACAAGTTATATTTCGAAAAGCTAACCGAGTCCGCGACGGGTAGCGCCGCCCGCCCGCCCGCGACCGTACGCCGATATCTTATACCCGCCTATACTAACGCCGTACTACCCCCCGGTAACGCCGTACCGCGCCTCTCTACGCGACGCTACGTACTAGAATCGAGAGCGCCCGCGACGGCCGTTTATTTATACCGCGCGCCGCCCGAAACTATATAGTATACGTCGCGCGGTCGTCCGAGAGTACGACTATTTAATCTCTCGAGCCTTTCGCCCTACTCCGAGCTACGCCTTTAGACTCCTCCTCCCCTAGCTAGTTCGGATAGACCGGACGATCCTAGGGACTCGGTTAGCTTTACCTTATAAATAGATAGATTTACCGTATACGCGTAGCGTACGTAAAATTTTAGTAGCCGCGTAGCTAGCTAATATTTATAGCTAGAAACCGACCGAGTCGACTATCTAGTCTACTTCTAGGGTCTCCGTA
>MWSQ01005614.1:0-29400 GCA_002116395.1 Ramularia endophylla | reverse complement strand
GCTGGCGACCCTTCTCGAAAGCTCTGTCTTCACATCAGAATCTGATGTGTAGGCGGGAGACGATCGGTTTATGCATATTCATACCTCTTCTTGCGGTAGTATGCGCGCTTAGCACCAGAGGCGCTGCGCTTGTGACGGGAGTCACGAGAGATACTGCGAAGAGGTCAGCACATGTCGGCGAGAGCAGGGGGTGGGAGCGTGGTATGGACTGTACCCCATGGTTGCGATTGGCGAAGAGTGCTGTGTGAGATGTTAGCGGTGTTGCTGCCGAGGGTGGGAGACGCGGAAATTCCTGCGCAGGAGCCGTTCTCCTCTCTGGGGTATGCGTACAAAGTAACGGTCACTTCACCTGTGCAATGGGGTGTTGTTGAGATGCTGCTGCGACGAGCTTTGCAAAGTCGAAAGCGAAAGTGTGAAGTCAGCCGCTGCTTTTCGAGTGCCAAGTTTGTGTGTGTCCGAGCGTCTAGAAACTCTAAAGTCGACCCTCACCTTGACATCCCCTAGATTTCTCCTTCCCAACAACGCCTAACCTGATGTCCTATCAGAACATTATGCGGGTCACATCTGGACGTCCGATGGACAAAATCACTGGAGAAGAAGACGAACTGGTCTCATGTCCTGCCTTTCATTCGCCGGAATATGAAGATATCACTGCGACCACTTCCCCAGCGCGATGGCCTTCTTCCAGCCTGCAGTCCGCTCATCAGTCACGGACGTACCGACACATTCCTCGAGATACCTCGTCCATCCGGCCTCGGTCCCTGTTGCAAGTCCGTCTTCGATACTGCTTTCGCACTGCGTCTTCAAGAACCACGCCGCGGAACCAAAGCTCCACTGCAGACTGTTCACTAGCTCCAACACAGCTGCCGGACCCTTCTTCTTTGCTTGTTCAACATTTGCGGTCGAGATGCCGCAATTCCTGCACACCGAAGAAAGCCACGTGGCGTACTTCTCATTGAAATCGGGACTTTGCATATTCCGCGTGCCTTGTCCTGCTACTCCTGGATAATGATTGATCTTGTATCTGAAGTTCTATGGGTTGTCAGCAAAGTCCGCATTTCAACCGCAGTGTCGGAAACCTACGCCGCTCTCAAAGAGCATGATCGCGACCAGGGCCGCCTGAGCGCCGAACGACGGAATGCCAAAGTTTGTGAAGCTGACATCGATGTAAGGTGCAGCTTGTGTCGCTGTGGCGCATTCAGCTGGAAATGGTGCGCCTTCGCAGGAAACTGTCTCTGGAGCAATGGATGTGAGATCGGTAGGTGAAATGGTTCCGGTGCTGGAGAGTGCGGAGATTTTTGAAGCCGACGCAAGTATCGCGAGCAGAGTAAGTCGAATCATGTCGTGGGGTCCGAAGAAAATTGTCCTGGGTTTTTGGGGATTGCAGAGACTGGCTGCGTCTCCGCTAAGGCACCAACGTACAAGAAGAACGTGGCGCGGGTGTGCTCAGTTTTTGGGATAGGAATGAGTATCACCGTAACGATTGACCAGGCAATACGGACCTGCGGCGGCTTGAATAAAGAGAGCGAGCAATTTGGCGACAACAATGAGAGTGTCTTGTCTAGAAACGGAGACATTTGAGACAACCACGAGCGCGGCTGAAGGAGTGAGATTCGGGCACAAACAGAACGATTTTCGAAGAGGCGCATCGCTTTCGCATTCAATTCATTATACAACATTCTTGGTTAAGAGAGCGATATCGAATCGCTGTGGAAGCTGATGCAGAGCAGCTCACCCAATCAACGCTACCTTTGGTCTTGCTGGCTGATGTTTCAGCTCGACGATCCTTCGAAGCTTGTTTGACTGTCGGTCTACTGGCACATTGCCAAATCCATCACCCCGAAATAACACAGTCGGTGTCAATAGACAGTGAGAACATCTACCAGAATCCAAGGTGACAGCCCTCACGCAAGCCGCCGCTCTCTGGCTATTACTATAGCGACTATAGCGATAAGCAGGACTCCAGCCTGTTCAAAGAGAGCTACCCGCAAGAGAGCGACAGTCTGCATGAGATTAAACACCTCGCAAGGCTGGCACATTTTCACTATCTATTGACACCCGCTGTGCAACACCTTATACGGACTCTACGGTCAATACCATGGTTCACAGCGAAGTGTAAATTAAGCATGTAGACCCGAGACACCAGCTTCTCTGACGACAATACAGCCTACCAACGCCCTCGATCAGCTCTGGCAAAGCAATTTGGACTTCTTATGGCGAAGCAACCATCAAAGTACCAGCTAGAGAAGTCTACACCGCTCTACGAGACTTTCAATCCTACTCCCTCTGGAACAACTACACGCCTGAGATATCGACTCCGTCTGGGAACAACGACCTCCAACTGAATGACATGGTCACTGTTGCCTACCGAGCAGATACGAGCGAGAAACTCAGCTCCATTCCCTGCAAGATCACTTCGTTATCTGAAGCTGAGATGAGTCTTGTTATGCGAGCATGGCTACCTTTCGTTCCGGAATGGCTGCTTGTGCCCGAGAAAGTGCACAAAATTACAACAAAAGGGGAGCAGGAATGTTTATATCAGGTCTATGAGACACAAAGTGGATTTGCGGCGTACATTGTGAAGTATTGTGTGGGGATGAAGCAGTCGAAAATGAACCAGAGCATTGCGGACGCATTAAAGATCTATGTTGAAGAGAAAGGACGACTCTAGTGATCAGGAAAAGCTGATGCTCCTCCCATTGTACTCTCAAACCATCTGAATTCAATCGCTTCACATCTCTACAGGTGGCTGCCATTGAAGTTACCTATTGTCCTACGGTCCTTCTATACAATCTTCACCGGTGAGTTGCTACCTTATTGAAGCAATGCCATCGGGCCACGCTATCCCCATGTCCACTCTGGCTCGAGGCGAAGGTGTAATATGTACATTACACTCTGGCTATACCTACTCAGCTTACGTCTCCTCGTACCTCGCAATTGATTGACAAGCTTCAAGAAGTCGACACTGCAACGCTGCAAAAGAGTACCAGGGACGCAAAGGGCGTGGTGTGCCGGACTGACGCGAGATCGTCTCGTGTCCCCACGCGAGAACCACGCGCTAAACCATCGGCTCGAAAAGTCGCCGACCACCGCCTCTCTTTTGCAACACCTGTTCATCGTGCAGCAAGATCGATCCGAAGCCGTAGCATGGTGCCATTTCGTCTTCTTCGTCTCCCAAAAGCAATATGACTGTGGCGAGGTGCGCTCTTTTTCGACACGCGAAGGATTCCCGCATAGTGTCACGCCGACAGCGTCGGCCAATAGCGCAACTCCCCTCTTCCGTCTCGACCGGTGAAGATTGAAGATCAAAGCTTCCCGAGTCCAGGCAGCAGACATGAGCATTTTTGCAGGGTCCACCTGTTCTTCAAATCGTTCTGCCAGCAATACTTGCTGCCCATTGAGGAAGTCGTCTGGAAACAAGACCTGTAGTTTCATACTTTTTCATCAGCTCATCATCTGTGCATCGTCGAAGTGAGCGTGTATTGATTGAGCTACGGCTTAATAGTACAGCCGGCCATAGGGCAAGAAATGGAAGGATCGCTTACTTAAGTTTAGGCAACAGAGAGGCCGCAGACTGCATCTGACGCGGTTTACAATCGTTGGACTCCGAGCTCTCGATTCATCTCTATCACCCTGTCGCCGTCCTCAGGTTCCCTACCGTCCTTTCCAACCAAGCATTGGATCTCGTTCTCGCCACGTCGCAGCTTTCCCGTGCAACTTTCGCTGCGTATCTGGGGATACAAACATCGCTGCGTCGCCCGCAACTGCGTTCATCCACCCTCGCGGCACAGCACAGCACAGCCCACCTGGGACTCAAATATTTGGTCATCCGATCGTTTGGTTGATGCGATATACCTTCCTCTCCCCTGTCCTGGAGCAATTCGAGGCCACCAACCGTCTCTGTGCCTTTGGAATGCCCGCTTCCCCAAAGTGAACACCGCCAGCTCACTTTGAGTCGAGTTCACTGCTGCATTGGACCGTGAGTGACACATATTGATTGCCCTGCATACGTCCGGCTAGCTAACATTGACTCACAGGTCCATTGTCGAACTCTATCCCCGGTACAACTCCTTTGATCTTCGTTCAAATGTCGACTCCAGCCGCCCAGCACCCGCGCCGCCGCGCCGCGCCCAGGCCTGCCGCGAATGACCCCAACCTGGCACCCTCTCTAATCGATTCCTTCCAGAACATGTCGCTTCGCAAAGGAGATACCTTCCACCCACAGTCCAACACCAGCCAGAGCAGCTTCTGGGATCCCCTGGAGTTAACAGCCAGGACGCCGTCCATGCCATCTCGCTCTGCTACATCCCCACAGTCCCTCGAAGACCTTCTGATCGGCTCTGGAGAGCGCCGCGTTGCCCAGATACTCAACAACGTCGATCAGGCAATATCGGCCAACTCGAAAGTCGCTCTGGCCAACGTGCTAAGTGAGCCAGAGGTACTGCCTGTTCCTGGTTTCATGGTCGACAGCGCAACGCTGCAAGAGCCACAAAGAGCGCCACACCGAAACCGACACCACTCTCATACATCAGATAGCGGGATTGGCTCCTCCGTGGCAGACTCCTCAGAAGCCTCATCCTCTACCAAGAGCTCCACCCGGACTGGTGAGTGCTGACTTGCAGCGCCCATTCCTATATTTATGCTAACGACATGAAAGTCACCCCGGGAGCACAGTCATTCTCGAGCATCTCTGATGCTTCCGACGACGAGCGAGGTCTGAGCAAGTACGCTGCCGAACAAATCCACAAGCACATTGTGAAGCCCATTCTTCGCGAGGAATCTCTCAAGGAGTTCCACGATCTCATCAAGACAGTGCCAGAGCGTATTGGCGACAAGGAAATAAGAAACCTCCGGGATCTTGAGAAAACACTCATCTTCCTAGCACCGGTAAGTTCACACGTCCGTTCAACGGATGGCGCATTTACTTATGGGTGTTCCGGCGTTAAGGATTACTCGCGCTCTCCTTCGAAATACCTCCGCTTCTGCGAGCGAACGATCCGCGTCCTCCACACGACTGTCACGACACTTCACGAGTCCGACCAGCGAGCGCCGACCGATCGACCGTACACGCAAGGCTACTTTTTTGAATTGGTTGAGCAGGTTCGTGCTGGGACTTTGACGCCTAGAGGCGCCGCCGTCATTAACATTTTGTTACAGATCCGCAGATACGCCACCATTCTGGCGATCACCAGGGAGAAGCAAGCCAAAGGCGAGAAACTAGACGCAATGGACGTCACAAAGTACGTGTACTTCAACTATTCGCCCTCACTGTGTTTTTTCACTACCACTGTCACCATCACTATATCCTCACCATTGTGCTGTCACCAGTTATTTGGTACTATTGTAAAGATAGCGCAGCACAGACGTGCGGCAAGATCTTCCAAATTTGACAATACCAGCTACAATATCATTGCCGCCATTGACAGCAAGACACATAATAACCCCTCGACTCCCACCACATATTCTCCTCAACACACTGATCGTTAATCATGCCAAACACCACAATCCTAATTCAAGACATGATGCACACATTTCGTTGTTCTGCAGGACTTTGCGCTAACGGAAACTACTCCAGGGATGAGCAGCTTTCGCTGCATGGGGGAGTGTCTCGCAATGGCAAACCTGCTGAGCTCGTACGCCACACCGCGGATGGAAAAGTCGTCTCACTTGCGTCCGGTCGGCCACTTTCCACAGAAGCAATTGCCTCCTCGTCTGCAATGAAAAGGCCAGCAGAAGTTGAAATTGACGACGATGAGGCTCTCCGCTCCATGGCACGCCGGAAGAAGAATGCTAAGCCGGAGATCCATACTTGCGAGCTTTGCAGCAAGGAGTTCAAGCGTCCATGCGACCTGACCAAGCATGTCAAGACACATGAGCGACCCTGGAAATGCTCGAGTGAAGATTGCAAGTATCATGAATATGGCTGGCCAACTGAGAAAGAGCGGGACCGCCATGTGAACGACAAGCATTCGTCAACGCCGTCCCTGTACCATTGCCTATTCAAACCGTGCCCATACACATCGAAGAGAGAGTCGAACTGCAAGCAGCACATGGAGAAGGCTCACGGCTGGGATTACGTCCGTTCGAAGAGCAACGGCAAGGGACGTGCATCTGTCACAACGCGGCTCCCTCAGGGTGGTTCTATTCCGCCATCACCAGCATCTGTAGTGCTTACTCCAATCGCACCATCGCCATCGAACCAGTCATGGACAAACTCCTCTCGGCACGGCTCCATGGCACCACCTCCAACGACGGGGCCAAGCAGTTACAACAGCCCAGCTGCTTTTGGCACGCCAGCATTCGCCGCGCCATCTCCGGACTTTGCCGGTCATTTCGACATGAACGGCTTTGGCACGTTCGATTTCAACGCCTTCCCATCATTCCCGCTCACTCCAGCGATGAGCGATGAGAGGCGCACATCGGAGTCCTTGTCGTCGCACTCGGGTGCGCTGCTTGACGGCAGCTCCTTCGACGATGCGTCACCACGAGATTTTCACTTCGACAACTTCGACTTCCAGATGCCCGCCACCGACTTCCAGCAATACACCCCAAACTCCAGTGTTGCTGGACCTAGCACAGATGCGGTCGGTATGCATGCTTCGCCTGGAGCTCAGATGGACCAAACCTTCACGAACGATGCCATGGCTCTTGATGATTTCCACAGCTACGCTGGCACAGGTAGCGATTTCACACTGTACGGCGGCGGCTCGAATTCCTCTACTGTTGGCGGCGAGATGTTCCCACCTCTTGTTGCGGAGACCAGCTGGGGCAGGCTGCACTACCCGTCTGCTCCAACTCTTAGAACCGGTGACAGCACTCTCGACGACCTTTTTCCAGAGCTGGCTTGATGGTTCGCTCCGCGAAACTCTGCGGCGACCCCGGAATTCCCCACACAGCTGAACCATCGACACACGATCGTGTGACGTCGATGATATGATACGAACGGAACGATTTTGAGATTCAACGCAAGGTGGAAGAATCTTTCCATGCAGATTTTCTGATACGCAACTCCACAGCTGAATGCGAGTGGTTTGATGTACTAGTAGATAGCTACTGCGCTCGATGCGCTTCTGAATGACCAACATGTGTCATCTGGTTCCCCTTCCATTTAGTCTTCTGGTAAGTGAATCCGGACTGCAGTGGTTGGCTGCACGTCAATTATGCCATTAAAGTGAGGTCATATTCTTTCATGTCTTCTTATGTTGAATCGAACTTGAACATCTTTCACTATCTACATATTTTCCAACCCAGTCGATCAGCAAAATGGAAAGCCATACTCGGCCAGATTTCTGTCCGTCCACACGCACACGCGCTTTGACTGCCCCTGTAGTGCAAAGCCCAATCGAAGTTGAGTACAACCACTCAACAACAAACCACAGGCCTTCCTTCATTCGTGATCGCCATGCAGTTCCACCCTCCATACTGGCGCAAAACCGAGAACTGCTCGGCCAAGCCCATCCTCCACCTGTGGCCTGCAATGAGGAGCATCATACTTGTACATATACTCTCGACTCGGATTCTTCAGAAAGCAGTCACATCGAATACGGCGAAGTCACTGTGATGGTACCCCAGCCAATGCCCCAGCCTCGCAGGCGCAGTACACTTGAATCCTTGAGCAAAACTGTTTGCGAGACTGGAAAGAATGCGAAGCGAAGAATTTCGAAAGTCATACCTTGGAGGAGAAAAGATTCGGCCAAGGAAAACGAGATAGCAAGTCCTCCTAGCAAGGCACTCCGGATCGATCTTGGAAGAGGAAGCCAGGCTCTTGAATCCAGCGCGGCACTGCTGGATGATAATCAAATATCTCCGAGTCAGACTTCATGGCACGATGCACTGAGTCCACCTTCTCCATATACGCTAGACCATGCTCAAAGAACACCACCGAACGAAGCTTCGCAAGAGCTTCTGGTATTACACCGGGTATCAAGAAACTCGGAGGTTCCGAACGCTACGCCCAGGGCCTTGATGCAGGAATCTGTGGAGTTCAGCAATCAGTACTGGGCTGCGGGATCGCCGGAATGGCAACCACACCAATGTTTCATGGAGAACCCCGAGCTTTGGGAACAGTCTGCGAAGAGACTTGATTATATCGCGAGATCCCCCCAGGCAGTAGCAGCTAGATTCGACAGAATCTACGAAGCCATGAATGATGGCGATGGACGGGACCTGGAGCGTCTCGGGCAAGAGTCGATAGCGAGTCACTCGGAGGATCCTTCAGGAAACTGAGCTTGGGAGACTATGGTACGATACCAATGTCAACGTGGACGCGAGTGATTGCTAGAGTGCTAGAAGTCGATTCTTTGATGTTGCGATATGAGTGTAAATGGTCAAGCAGGAGCAATTGGATATTTGCACAGTGCCGAGACGTTTCGCGGTAAAAGAGAAGCTATGCCCTAGCATCGCATCGGAGGTGAATTGTCAGCCCCTAATGTATAGTAATAGGAGGTGGATATGTAAAATGTTACCTAGAGAATAGATTACTACCTAATTTATGCTTTTTGCTATAGTAGCGGCTTTTGTATATTAAAGACAGCTTTTCTTAGCAGAGTCGCTGAGATCTCTAGACTATAAACTTGTTAGCACGCCGGAAGTAGGTAGTTCTGCCTAACCAGTATAGGAGGCAACCACAATGCGCGGAATGCCATATAAGAAGGTCGTAAAGCCCGGAGCAGAGCAGCTTAAACAGGACGGCACTGCTCTTGGTACTGTAGTACCATGCAACTACCGTAAAGGTATATCTACGCCTTGACCAAGCCCCACATCAGCTTGCACGAACCGTGGCAAAAGTGCGACCCTCCATTCCTCTTGAAACATCTTTGAGCCCTCTGGTAAGAGATCCGCGCTCTGGGCGAATGCCTCCTTGAGTAATTTCAATTCCTCCTCTGGCAGTTCTATCTCTCCCTCCGAGAGCGTCTGTCGATCTAGTCTCGCTTCATTGTCGTTCGCTTCCCCTCCGTCAGGTGTGAAGGACTCCTGCGGCGCTGCATCTTTCCACAAAATCTTTGCAGCTCGCAATGGCCCTGGCTGGGAAGACGCAGATGACGAGATGTTGATATCTGGGTTGAAGATCCATATTCTTATTGGTGAAGGTGTGCCTCGTGATGTGTCTTGAGAGGATGAAGATGGCCGAATCAAGAATTTCCTTACGCCTTGCGTCTCGATGCTGGAGAGCAGATGACAGGCTAGCCACTTCTCTGCTTCAAATGACGTACGTTTGGCATGGGGAGAAAGGGAAAGAGAAAGAGAGAGCTTGCGGAGCTTGTAACCTTCGCTGCTGCTGTGAATTTGTCCAATGGAGGCGCCACAGCTGCTGCAGTCTAGCGAGACGGGTGCATCGGCATGGTCATTTGTGGTCGATGGTTGAGATGGAGAGGTCTGAAGAAGATGTGCGAATTAGCATGATTATAAATTCGTCACCTCTACCTATGGCTTTGTATCATGCTCAAGAGTATCCCCGTCAAACCCATAGGCTTCTAGATTTGGCACTGGATCGGCAAGACGTCAGCTCAAAGCACTCCACAAGACCGACCATGAAGGCTGATGCCTGCTTCGCTTTGGCTGATTCAATCTTGGACATTTGTATCCCGATACTCCCCTGGTGAATGACCTTGCGGTCTGAGAAGACCGGTTCTTTTTGCCCGATGCGGAGACGAATATAATAAAGTAGAGACGTGAAAGAAGATGGATATGAGCACCTACCGTTAGACTGCGGCAATCCTCAACTGCAAGCACAAAGTCCACAGGATCCACCATACCGACACCAGGCTGTATGACAAGCTTACTTTCCGCCGAGTAGCCCTTGATTGGAATTTTGTGGTCGTGATCATGCGGTACATCTGGACGATGACAATGCCAGAAGTCCATCATTTCCGCCCAGTTCTCGGAGGGTAGGTCTTTCCATAGCTTGACATTACCGCGGGACACGATGATAGAACTGCAAGATATGCAGCATATTTCTGTCTCTGTCGTCAACGAATTCGCGGTCCAGGGTACAATGTCGTCCGTTTCGTGATCATTGCTGCCTCGGAGGAAATTGCTTCCTGGCTTCTCTTCAAGCTGGAAGCGGAAACTGATCTCTTTGGTGGCTACCGGCGGAAGGACGAACGTGGCTTTGCTTTGGCCACCTGGAACGCGAATAGGTAGTTCCACCGTGGCAGTCTCGCCCTCATGGGAGAGCGATAGCTTTGTACCATCTGCGGCGAGCACCGCTCTCGTCTCCTGGTTCGTGGCAGTAGAAAGTGAAGCTTGGATTGACAGGGTGCGTATGTTCACCAAATGTTCGGCGTAGAGGCAGATTGTCATGTTGTCAGGTTGAGTGATGTCGATGTTGCTGATGTTATTGATGGGAACCCCATGCCAAAAGTCCAGAGAAAGCACAGACCAAGTGTCGCTTGACATGTGGGCCGATTTTTGACAGCAACGTCAATCTTTTGGGTTCGCGGCGAACCTCGTGTGAGCGTTCTCGAATCCCTGCCAGCTCGCGAAGCTCTTCAAGCTCACGGAGGACACAGCACCGCAGCTCCACCGATCAACGATACAGAAGGACGGTCTTCCCTGGCGAAACATTGGAATCCTTCAATCACAGAATCCTCACATCTTATCATCGCCTCTGACATGGCGCCCGACGCCGAAAAGATTCGCTCTCTCGGCCACGTTCTGGTGACTGGCGGGTCGGGCTTCCTAGGAAACCACATTGTCTCCCTCCTGTCTTCCCGCAATGGCGCCACCAAGATCACTGTGCTCGACCTCAAGACTCCCGCGATACCTGTCGCCGGAGTCGAGTATCGCCAGGGTGATTTGACCGACTACGACTCGATGCTCAAGCTCTTCTCGTCCCTCAAGTTCGACACTGTCATCCACACAGCCAGTCCCGTCATGACTGCCAGCAAGAACAAGGATCTTACCTACAAAGTGAATGTGGAAGGTACCAAGACTATGATCCGCGCTGCTCAAGAAACTGGTGTCAAGGCATTCGTCTACACCAGCTCAGCCAGTGTCATTCACGACACGCAGAGTGACTTGGTCAACGCCGATGAGACTTACCCTCTTATCATGGGAAAAGAGCAGCCGGAATACTACACCACCACCAAAGCGCTCGCAGAACAGCATGTGCTTGGAGCCAACCGTGCGCCTTCTCATCCCAAGTTTCTCACGGCCGCAATCCGACCTTCGGCCATGTTTGGCGAAGGGGATGTGCAGCTTATTCCTCCAGGACTCAGTGCATACTACAAAGGCCAGACCAAGATCCAGATTGGTGACAACGAGAACCTCTTCGATTTTACGGAAATCACAAACGTAGCTCATGCCCATCAGCTCGCAGCAGCAGCTCTTTTAGTTACTGCTGAGCGCGAAGAGAAAGGCTTAGCTGCACCTTTGGACATGGAAAAGGTCGACGGTGAAGCCTTCTTCATCACAAATGATGCTCCTGTCTACTTTTTCGACTTTGCGCGGATGTGCTGGGCGGCAGCAGGTGACAAAACCACTCCAAACCAAGTCTGGAAGCTTTCAAAAGATTTCGGTCTGCTTTTAGCAACGATCATGGAGTGGGTGTTCTTTTTGTTCAGGTTGGGAAAGCCAAACTTGACACGCCAACAAGTGAGATACACCTGTATGACTCGCTACTACAACATCGATAAGGCGAAGATAAGGCTGGGATACCGGCCGTTGGTGAATGTGGACGTGGGCATACGGAAGGGTGTGGCGGATGCGTTATATCGAGGGGTGGTGACAGGGCAACCGCAGGAGCTGAAAGGGAAGAAGACATTGTAGTATATGTGTGTGACTTCACCTAGCTTGTGCATAGCAATATGTGTAATCTGTACAATTAATGGGTTCCCTTCGAGCGAGCTGTGACGCTACGATATTAGGATGCTGTCTGATGATCAGAAGTCAGATTACAACTCGGCCTCCTTTTGTTGTGTGTGGGATGATGTATCGTCTCCATCTATACCGACATACATCTCTTTGGTCACTTTTCCGATTTCAATCAAACAAAACTCACTGTAACCTCGACTACGTCTCGCGCTGGCCATACTCTCTGCAAGCTTAATGTTCTCTTCTGGAAACTTTTCATCTCTGAGGCTCTGGTAATAAGCCGCAAGGAGCGAGGTGCCAATGCGTTGATCTTGCAGGCAAACACCACCGATGGCTGGATTGGCGCGTAGAATCCATATAAGGATAACGGGCGGATCGTTCAGCTCGAGCCCAGGCTGGACATGGGCACTCACAAGCGCCATATCATTCTCGGGGTCCCTGAGCATCAACGCTATGCTTCCGCTCGAGCTGTGAATACCAGCTCTTTCTTTGGCTTTCGCTCGAAGAGCTTCATCTGAGCCATGAACCGGTGGCTCAGTCTCGAACAGTGTGTACGGTACTTCTATTTCTACTGTTGTATCCCAGTATTTTCTGGCTTCTGCCATGGACACTGCTAAAACCAGCGTGTGCAGGATCTCGGAGAGATCCTGTCGCTGATGAGATGGCCGGATATAGATGTATTGTAGATAGGGGATCACCAACTTTCTTTCGCCTTGGGAGTGAGAGAGGAACAGGACAGAGAATTGTGCAGCTCCTAATGCATCACCCTTTTCATCTCGGAGACCAACTATGTGATAGGGAGCCAGACCTTCTCTTGCGTTCCCGAATTGATCGGTAAGACGTGATACAATGAGATTTGATTTTTCGCGTTCACCACCGTGAAAGGCGAACTCGTAGAGTTTTTGGTAATGCTCGCTGAACTGTGAACCCGACACAGACTCTATCGAGGCAACATGTGTAAGACCGGTGCGAGCAATCCTTGAACTTGATATCCGGGACAGAGATGAAAGATCTATGCCTTCCAGAAGGTAATCAAGACGCTTGTCTAGACGTGGAGTCAAAAGCAGTCTGATGGCGTCGTGGCTTGCCATGCTGAAGTGGTTCAGTCCTCCCAGGTGGGAAGATGGCGTGGAGCCTTTGATAGTTTTCCTCTTCAGTCACAGGATTGATGTGGCAGCATCTCACTTCTGCTTTGATTAGGTACGTACTAATCTCTAAGCAAGACCGCCAGAAAAAGATATCGAATAATGGATGCTAGGGATCTTCTGGTACAATTGTTCCCGTCAGGATTGGCTGAAGTTGCGGACTGCGTAGACCATTTCGGTGCGTTGAGGATGTGTAACAGGTCTCTTCTGTTCATCGGTAAGAGAGTCGTGCCGTCTATCAGCAACGTACTTCGCCTTTACGACCCAGGCTCCAGATGCCCTCGATGGTTGCTACGACAGAATTGCAACCGTTCTGACGTCAATCGAAGCTGATGTTCCTGGCTCGACTCAAATAGAATAGGTAACAAAATCGGCCGGCAAGGAGGCAGGTATCTTGTCAGTCAACAAGAGTCCTGGTTGTTGCGGACAGCAAACATGCTTGAAAGGGGACATTTCCAAGTTCTTTTCGTCCGTGATGTTCGGGAGAGGATGAACTGACAGCGGGACTTATTTTTAGTGAAACGAGCTACAGTCAATCAAGGCAAGGCTGAACCCTTGCGCTTTCCCTTAAACGGAAAGGTGTTTACCTTCGGCGGAAAGTGGGCTTCCCTCTTCTCCTGCACTCCGCGTCTCTACGCGCAAGCAGTCCCTGACCAAACACCAGACTCTCACCGCGACGACGAAGTCCCAGTGCAGCTGTACGTCCAACACAACAACGCAGGCGGCGTTGAACACCCAACAATGGCAGCGTACTTGTCCTTCCTGCAGTCGCCCAGCACCGCGAACCTGGCCAGTGACGCTTCGATCAACTACATTACGACCACGACCGCAATCAAGGAGCCAACCGCCATTCTCAAGCACCTCACCGCGCAGGCCAAACAGCTGGACAAGAAAGAAGAGAAAATCCTCTCCACCATCGAGGGCGAACATGGCTGCTGCGTAGAGACGCTCACCACGTTGCTGTTCAAGACTGGCGGAGGCGCCTTCCTGCCCAGCATGGATTCGAATCTGTTGGACGAGCGCGAGGTCACATTCCCGTTGACTCACGTTGTTTCCTACGACGCGCAATCCAAGATACAGCAGATTCGTCTGTACTGGGACCAGGGCACCCTGTTGAAGCAAGTCGAGGCCATTGGCAGGACGGGCCGAAACTGGCCAATCAGAGACGGCAAGGCCCAGGCCGACTTTGTCACTGCCAGCGTCAAGGCTGGCAGTAACAGCACTGGAAACAATGGCAAGCCGATGGCTGTCCGCAATGGACACGAGGGCTTGGTTAAGGAGCACTCTAAGCGCGACAGTGTCTCTGTGACCCGAGATCCCCACGCTAGCTTGTCTCTCTTCGCTGAGCGTGATCTCAATGACGACGGCCGCTCATACTCCGGTCCGAAGTACGGTGTTGCAAAGTCTGCCAAGCCAGCACAGCGCGACTACAGCGAACTTTTTACCAACGAGGACAGCGCAGCCGCTCATGCATTGGCCGCTAGAAGCAAGTCTCCGCACAAGACTGACGGTACCATTCTCAAGGCCGGTGCTGGCAAGCATCACACGGGTAATCGCCTGTTCGACGAAGGCGAGAATGACATGCCAAAGTCTCCTGAACGCAAGAAGCACTACGAACAGAAATATGAACATTTCGCATTTGGCGATGGCGAAGATGCTCCCACCAAGGAGAACAGGCCCCTGAGCGGCAAGAGCCAGGGCCAGCACAATGCAACGTTCAGCTTCGAGGACTTTGCCACACCGCCAAAACACGTTGAGAAGCCAAAGCCTGACTTTGAGCGCCATTGGGGAGCTGGTGTGGACGATGTATGTGCTCCAGGACTGAAGACTCACAAAAGAAGCTAACAACAACTAGGATGACCCGGAATCGCCTCCTAAGCGCCCAATCGTTCATGCTGCTCGCAAGGACGCCGACTCCCACTGGGAGATGGCTGACGAGTCGCCCCTTCCAGCTGCAAACAAAGTCACCAAGTCATTTCAACGCCAGAAAGGAATGGGCCTCTACCAGGATCCGACCATGGATGATGAGCGCACTGCTTTTGGCCAGACGAAGACCGCCGAGAAGACGGCTACCACGAACACAGACAATGCTCGCCGTGGAGGCGACTTCAGTGCAGGTTTTGCCATGGTAGACAACTCACCCGCCGGATCGAAAGCCGAGCCTCCCAAGAAGCACGGCCAACGTACCGAGTTCACCTCGAATTGGGGCTTTGATGGAGCTGTGGATTCGCCTCCCATCAAAAAGATCTATAAAACTGCTGGCGACGGCATGGGCTCGCGCAAGGTTCAAGAGAGCCCTATCGATGCACCAATAGCCACAAAGAAGATCTACAAGACCGCAGGCGACGGCATGGGTTCTCGATCCGGTGGGAGAGCCTGGGGAATCGGAGATGGTAACGTACTCCAATGCAGTCACAGCCAAGCACGCCCCTAACATTCGTACAGAAAGCGATCCCGAAGTTGAAGCTGATCTTCGTCCCAGCGCAAGATCCCGACGTGCCCAAACGCAAGCGGGTGCTGACCTCGACTTCTGAGGTCATTATCGAGACGTCGAAGCAAGCCGAAAAGAAGGCTCGCGCGGATCATGTTGAGGAGTCAGCCCAACGGGACTTGTTGGAGAAAGAGAACGTCGCTCCTCAGAACTTAAAGGAGGTGAATGCTTGACGACTGCAACCAGCAACATTTGTAACGAGCTCGTACGGCTTGATGAGACTGGAAGAGTGTTGGAAAGAGAAAGATTGAGTGATACCCTTACATTTCAGACTTTGGAGTGTGGTTGTCGAAACTGTCTTGTGGCCAGTCAGGTTGGATTTGCTGAAGGAGTAGACTGAAACTCGGTATTAGCAATGTACAGCATGAGTGTTATAACAAAGGAGTTCATTCCGACTGAGCTTTTTTTTCACCATATAAGCTGTCTATCTCCTATTCTGGGCAATATGACTGCCTTCATTCTGACGGTGGCCTAATTTGCTTCGAACCTGCAAAGCGTTCACGGTTCTTCAAGTCTTGCTGGGGTTAACCTTCGTGCTTCTCTGGTAAATGACATACTGTAGTCCGGCTCCATCGTTCTTCCCTGTCACATGCCAATCGATTGGCGCTCCCGATCGTTGACTCCCGAGTCCGCGTCGATCTCTCCGCAACATCACCCACATCATGCCGTTCCCCTTTGCACTCCCAACAACCAGCTCTGTACTACTATCAGACTACTTTGAAAGCGTAACACATCCGTCGTTGCCACTGTCAGCGACAACTCGCCGAAGCGTGGTAAAAGATGCTTTGAAGAAGTACAAGCGGCTGTCACCGCAAGCGAGAGCTGCCAACCTCCCGGCAATACAGGATGCCATTACTGGTTATCTTCCGTATCTGCTCGCGCTGATTTCTGGATCCGGATATCGAGACGTTGGGCCAGAGGACGTAGATGTCGAGGTGGGTAAGCCATTGGAGGTGGAATGGCGAAGTACCCTTTCAGCGACACTGCCTGGACGCGAACCTCCACGTCCAAAGTTG
This sequence comes from Ramularia endophylla, assembly GCA_002116395.1. NCBI lineage: Eukaryota > Fungi > Ascomycota > Dothideomycetes > Mycosphaerellales > Mycosphaerellaceae > Ramularia > Ramularia endophylla. The sequence continues at coordinate 12,934 of MWSQ01005614.1, read as the reverse complement.
ATCGGGCTGCATCATGAACTGGCGTTTACACTCTCTACATTGGCTTATGTGTATTCATTACTGGCACGCTCACAACTACGGACGCTTTTTGCATCGGAGGTCCTCTCCACTGAGCAACGGACTGCAACCATTGTTGCCGCTATGAAACATCTACTGGAAGCGCATAGCATTCATACATATTTGATCTCTCTACCATCAGTGTCTGCTGCAAAAGATGCACCCGTGGACATCCAACCTTCCACTGTGTCGGCACTAGCGTCTCTAGCTCTAGCAGAAGCTACCATCATCGTGGTAGCAAAAGACGATCCGTGGACAGCCGCTGTAGCAGATGTTCGCAACGAGAACAACACAGATTGGATGTTCAAAGCGCCGGATGTTCCTCAAAAGCGAATCCAGATTTTTCCGCGACTTTGTCTCGCTGCTGCAGAGCATGCTGCCAACGCTATTGGATTGTTCGCCTCTGATGCCTCCGCCAAGATTGATGAGGACCTCGTCAAATATGCCAACGACCTGAAACGGACAGCCAGGGGAAAGGCCGCAAGGTTTCTTGGTATTGATGCCGAGATGTCTGGCAAGACTGGCGAAGCTCTCGCATGGCTGAAGGGCGCGAGAAAGGAATTGGGTCTTACTGTCGATCTGGAAGATGGCAAGCGAAAAGGGTTTAGAGGATTGAAGCAGAGCTGGCAAGAACGACGTGAGGATCGCAAAGTCGAAAAGGGCGGAGAATGGGGATTGGACGCTGGACGGTATGAGGAGGCAAGGGTTGTGGAGATGTTGGAAGCGAAGTGGGATCGTGAGAACAGCACAATCAATGTTCAGCTCGTGCCTCCTTACGGGCCTCTTCTGGCTGGAATGCCTTCTGGAAGAGAATACCATGTTCCAAAAGCTTGGATTCCGCCGGCTTTGAGCAATGATGTGTTGGTGAGAATGCGTGCGCCGCCAACCCCTGATGAGAAGGCTTTCAGAGGCGAGGAGGAAGACAGTGGTGGAGAAGACGGGTTTGCACGATGTGAGCCAGTTGGAGCATTCCCCGGGACTGGCAGTGATTATAACCGAAGTGCGGCGAGTAGTAGTTACTACTAAGTGCCGTACCTTAGTGAAGCTTATAAAGGGCCCGGCATTCCCTGCTGCACTCAACATGCAGTCTTTTCGGAAACCCTGTCTCTAACTTGAGCGCTGCGTCTTCAAATGAGCGTTGACTGCCCAGATTTGACAATATCATCGCATATAGACCCGAGGAGACTTTGCCTTTCGCTCCAGCATTTTTGTAGAACGCTCCTTGTACGTGAAGCCCAAATGCCAAAAGACATATGTTCATGTTCTGTGTGTAGCAAAAGATGTCACGACCCCAACCCCAACCCTAAGCGCAGAGAAGAATATACCCTGGGCTTGACAAGTCTCAAGAGTGCAGGCTAAGATAAGATAAGAGGTCTATCTCCGTGAATCAGACCACTTCACTCAGCGGGGGAGGATGGGGAGCTTCGATGTCGTCGCTCTCGCTTTCCGCAAAGTACGTCAGGTGGTCCAAGGTGACAACAGATGCAATACTCTGCAGTGCAATCCGTTTCCCTACCTACCTTATGATCCATCTTCTTCTCATCCGCTTTCTTCAACATCTCAAGAATTGACATCAATATGTTCCAATTTAGGCTTCCTCAAATACAGCTGCCGTCATGGAGCATGCCAGGCAGCGGCGTCAAAATTCCAAAGGCAGAGGTTCACGACGTCGAAGAGCGACCTGAGAAGCGAGCGCGAACGCTGAAGCACTTAATCAAAGCGAATCACATCAATCACAGCATCATCTACAATGAACTCCGGTTCCACAACCACACTCCACACCTCCTTGGTTCCGCGTACATTTTTGGAGCAGACGAGGATGAACTGAACCACATTTACGAGGAAGAGGGAAAGAACTTGGAGCCCTGGAAGGACAGTCCTGGCGAGATTTCCGAGCATGACTGGCGGGATTACTTGGGCAAGAGAGAATATCAGCGAGCTTTCATCGACTTCTTCGAGGATCAGCTTGTACGACATGGATACAACTGGCGTTCGTTGCTTGACGAATACCTTCTTTCTGGCAATGAGCCACTCATCAACAATCTCATCTCCGGCCTGGCTCATCCACTCATCCATCTTGGCTATGCACATGAGCTGTCGTCTCGAACAGTGGCAATAGAGGCTTTGGGTCTTGCTGCTTGCTTTTACAACGACTGGCACGTTTACCTTGATGATCCCAAGTACACCAAACCTGCCAGCAACCCAACAGACTCACTCTTCACCATTCTTGACCGGGTGGCAAGCGATTCCAAGTTCGACGGAATTTCCGATCACCAAGGGCCTGACAACATCGAGAAGATTCTCGGAGATGAGGACCTGGCGTCAGCAGCTCTTGAGTACTGGAATTCATGGGACCTGAAGAAACCCACAGAGCAGTTCGCGGAATCTCAGAAGCTCGCAGTGGCCCTTGTTGTTGCCGCCCAGACGCCAAATAACGCCAAAGGCTATGACTTCTTTGCAGTGCACCTGTTGACAAGCTCTCATGCGGTGCGAACGCTACTCCCTCTTCTACCCAGCAAGTACCATATTCCGCTCATGCGGCAATGGTGGCTATTCACATTGCTAGTGTACATCGCGCAACTGCGGCCAAAGATCAACATCGACAGGATCAAGCTCGTTGAGCTAGAGGGCCGTGACTGGAAGCATGTCTCACAAATGGCTCTCAATGGCGAATACAAGACGGATGCACATTACGTCAAGGCTCTGCGATGTATGCAAGAAGCAAGCAAGGTCGCTGGTGACCCAAGCCAGTTCTACCTCAAAGCTGCCGTGAAAATGGGAGAAGAGTTCGCGGGCTGGGGAGGGTTCGGCGCCTCCATGTCAGACGACGAAGTCAATGCAACGTCAAAGCACAGCAGGCGATTTTCGGACCAGGCCGAGGGGGTGTATGAGTACGATACCTGATGCCTGAGGTGCTTTCAACAGTGAATGAACAGTTCTTCCAGAAAGGATAAGGTTTTGACATCAGGTGAGCTTTCAAGCTCTAGTGTGCTTTTTTCGCGTTTCATGAATTCATGCTATTGTCCTTCTTGCTTTTTTTCTGTCAATGGCAGAAAAATTGGACAGGCACCATATGACCTCTCCGTCTCGAACTTACTGTTCTTTCCCCTCTCACTCCTACCATCACGAACAACATAACATCAACCAGCAGCAGATCACATCTTCATTACCGCAACGATAACTCAGTACATGCACCACCGCAAGACAATCCGCATCTCCAAGTCCATTCATCGACACCACACCAGTTCAGCGACACTCAGTACTACAGCAACTCGCTTTCCCACAGAGACAGACAATCACGATGGCCTCAACCACTTCCACCTCCATGATGCAAGACCTTCTCACTGGCAGTGAGCCCGACACTACTGCACCTTCCTACTTCGGACCACCCATTGGCTACAGTGCCCTCGTCTTGAGCCACATCACGCCAGTTGGCTACGCTACCACGACTCTCGCCGGCAACCTCACGGCTGAGCGTCCCAGGTACTACCTCGACTGCGTGGACGCGAATTGCTTCGTGTGTGCTCCACCCGTCCTTCAGGTTTGTCCGCACTCTCACCCTTGCGTTGAGGGCCCAAGCTGATAAGAACAGACAAAGCAGCCAAAGCCGAAGCTGTGGCTCGAAATCCCATCCTTCGCGCCCGGTGTCAAGTTTGAGGATTCGGGTTTCTACAAGCGTTTTGCAGCGATGGGAACCCAGCACTGCGACGACACAATGTGCCAACGGTGCCTATAAATCAGTGCGTGCATCGGGATCAGAGCGAGGGTAGAAAGGGGGAAGGAACGTCCGAACGACGACATGAAGACACGGTGAAATGAGGCGCATTGTTTCTGCACGATTGCATATTGATTTCCTTTTTGCCACTTTTATGAGTCTCAAACAGACGCTTTGATGATGGGGAAATGAAATGATGAACTTTCAAAAGCCTGATCTCACTCATGCGCAGAAACAGTCCCTCCCTTTATTGATGCGCGAGCTGATTGAGACCAGAGCTTTCCTGAAGGTGTTTCATCAAGACCATTCGACCGTCTGGGTTTATGCGCCATTGCGAAGCTAACGTGCCGATACAAAGGTTCCCAGCCCCTTCCAAGACAACGTCCGCCTCGAGGGGAGGGACTCGTGTTGCTCTCGTGTTGCTAGCAAGCGTAAATTTGACTTACCGGATCATTGCATGAGCAACACGAGTACTAGATTGTCATCAACAGGAATATTATCGCCATATTTCATGTTTCGACAGGTTCTGCCGGAACTCAGAATGACGAGTGATACGTTCGAATATACTCACCAGAATGTGCTCGACCTCCTACGACGATCACTGCTACAAGATGCAGCAATGCCAGCGTCAAGTCTTGTGGGCGTCGCTGGGGTGTCAACAACCAACAATCACCAACACCCTAATCATTCACATCCGTGAGGCTGTATTACCGGCTGGCAGGGTGTCAAACAACATCGAGCTTGGGTACGACAAGTCCCGCAGTTGCTGATTCAGATGCAATCACTGGAAATAGCAGCACCTCACAGCTGGGCGGGAGAGTAATTTGTCCCAATAACGTTGTTTGGCATATGCATATGCATCTATCCGTGGACGGAATTGACACAAACACAATACGGATCAAACTTCCCGACGGCGAGCCTTATCGCGTGGCAGATTCTTCACGTTCATGCAGCTTCCCGAGAAGCCATTCCGGGCAGCGACAGTAGCGTATGACTCTGCGTGGACTGCGGCCAACTCCTTTGTCTTGATCCAGAGATAGGAGAAGTGTATTCCGGCGTCGCAAGCCTTCCCTCTGGACCACCCCTCTTGTTTGACCTTTGATTGAGTCACGAGGGCATCACAGACACCTCTGCATGGTGGAGTGCACGCGTTGGGTGCACGAGCTGGACGACACGCCTTGATCGTGCTCCTCCCGCAACATGTCCCACCCTTGCTGCCATTCTAAAATGACTTCTGTACACACCCGTTCAAGCGCTGACTGTCGCGAACGAGCAGTGTCTTGATCGTGCTTGGTCCAAGTCACAGAAAGTAGCTTCTTCCCGGTGGATATGTAGGAGCCGAGTGATCAAGCAGGAGTTTTGTCCCATCAAAGGCTGGTCATCTTCGTCATCGAGACGCGGGACGGGGACACAACAAATAAATGGAGGATGGAAGGCCAATAGAGGAGCCTTCACGGAGGTATCAAGGGCCCGATGGTGTGGCAAGCAACCTACAAGCCTGAATGGCGTGCAGAACGATCGCCCGTGTACGCAGGCAACCCCGACGAGCTGGCCACTTATTGAAAGCTCCGAAGTATAACAGCCTAACAGAACGAAAAGCGAGTTGGCTTGTGTTGCACAACAACGTTCACGAGTGTAACATTCCACCACTCTGTCGGCACACCCTCGTGTTTCCACGACGATTTTACCATGCCATGAGTCCTCAAATTCCAAGATCTGGCAACGAAAAGCGGTCACGGATGTGCGGCCGTTTGTTCCCCATTGTGCCAGGCTGCATTTCTTTGGCGGGCCCTTGCTTTGCTTACCGCTCAGGAATGTCTCAAAGGCAGCGATCGTTTCGCCCGACTGCTTCGCGCTTCGGTCACGCCGTTTCCGGTGCCGCTACCAACAAAGAACAAAGAAAGCCTGCAGTATTGACTCCGCAACAATCGCAGCATTGCGTGAATCGCAAAGAGACCGGGCTCGTCGTTGGACAAAGGAAAGCATGCCAAAGCGGGCGTGAGATAATAGGCACAAAGGCCCTTCTGCTTCTTTGCAATAATGGGAATACCTGATTCGTCACGCACTGTCATTGGTACGCTGCGCTTTCATTGTCGAAGGGAATGCCAGTGCAACAAGAGATCGTGAGACCCTGCCATCTTCTTCTCGATGTCTACCGCCCAGGATTCATTGCTGCCGTTGCCTTCAACCTGGAATAGAAGTCCGTCCATACAAACGCAGCAGCCCGCAGATGATCCCGGCCGGATCATCTTTACAAGACAATTGTGGCAGCGAACCATGCCCGACGAGATTCAAAGTGATCAGAGTGTCTTGAACAGGTCTCATTCTCAAGATACATCGAGCGCTCATAACGTTGCTGCTGGAACCAGTCGCCGTACATCGTCTGTGTCGTCTCGATCGCTGAGGAACTCACCTACAGCATCCCAAGGCTCAAAAGCCCCGCTGACGCCCGAAGAGAGTCCACCGTTCCGGACAACAAGAAAGCGCAACACTGGTATCGTAGAGCAAGAAGATCAAGACCTCGATCGTGCCGAGATTGGTTCCGCTCATAGTCGGGCCAACAGCGACGAAAGTATACACGTCTGCATTTGCCAGCCAGATCCTAAGATCCCCAGACCTCGAAACGGTAGGCGAGCACGACGTCCTCTGTTGGTGAACTGGGAAACTGCTAACTTGTCCTAGCATTCATCTTGTATCGTCAACACCATCAAGCCAACGTCATCTCTCAGCATCCAGGTCTTTCGAATCCAGAAATCTCCAAGATCATTGGCGAGCAGTGGCAGAATCAGCCACCAGAGGTCAAAGGCAAGTGGAAAGCTCTCGCAGAAGAAGAGAAGCTCCGCCACCAAGCGCAGTACCCAACATATCGCTACCAACCCAAGCGCAACGGACGTCGCAACAGTCTGAGTGCCGACGGAGCGTCATCAGCAGTCGAGAAGCCAAAGTGCACCAAGTGCGGTGGGAAGAGCATATTGGCACCGTCAACTCCTTACTCTCACTTCCACAGTTCCGGCACAAGCCCATCGGGTCCTCATACGCCTGGTTCTGCACTGACACCGATATCACGAACACTGCCGGTGCTGCGAGACCTCAGCCTACAGTCTCCCGCACTCCGCCGACAAGGAAGACCATTTCCAAACAGCAACATGTCAATAGCACACCACCTCGATGATCGAGACGAGTTGGGGCCTCTCAGTCCCGACGCCAAGCGCCGGCGATTCAACGGTGATCCGCCCGCGACCTTCAGTCGTGTTATGGCGCCGCGATACGCAAACGCACCACAGCAGGTTGTTTCAGTTGGTCCAGGTACACCGTTCCCATTCCCGCAACAGCCACCGCACCCGTACCCACCTGGCGCGAACGCACCTCATGTCCGTCGAGAGAGCCTTCCGGGTCTTCGCGGTATGGCAAGTCCTCCAGGCGCCATGGCACCACCACCCAGGCCGATCATGGGATATCAACAGCACCGACTCTCCCAAGGCCACGTTCCCCACGACAGATCCTTGACTCTCCCGCCTCTTCAGACCAACAGCGCTGGTGGAGGTCCACCTAGTGCCGCGACTACGGCCACACCCGCGACTGCCAAGTCTGCAACGGATCAGATCATGAACATGGAGTTTTGGCACAAGGTGAGAGTGCTCCATCAAGTTGCTCCTCCCACGCCGGTGAGAAGAGCGGCCTTGCGAGGACCTTTCGTTGCCATTGAAGGCGACAATCTCGAGTCTGTCAAGGAACTCGGTATTTGGCTGAGCGACACTCTCAGAAAGGGAGATGATCTTGAAGTCAAGCTCCTGGAGGGCCCAACGATGACTGCCGACGGCGGAAAGCAGAAAATCATGGCCCAGTACCATCGTTTGGCCGCAGAATGGCTCGACAAGAGTGGTGATATCATCGAGTCACTGGCGATCAAAGGCACCGTGTCAGCGGACACGGTCATGCTCGATGCTGCTGCTCCTGCTCCTGCTCCTGCTCCCAGATCAGCAAACCAGAGCCGTGAGGTTGATGAGAGATACGAAGATAGCGACTCGTCGTCATCGAAAGCCGCAAAGGACGCCACCTCGAATGGCGATGAGAACGGCCGTGCGATTTCTGATGATTCTTCCAGGATGAGCCTTGATGCTGCTTCCAAGTCGTCCTCGCTGTCCAGTCGAGGCGGTTCTCAAACCTCCGCCAAGCCTGTCAGTATTATTGCCAACTACTCTCTCCACGCAAGCAACTTCTTCGCTTGCCACATCCCCATCACATCGCACGATCCATACTCGCCAATCGATCACTGGACGTGGACAGCGACGCAGTGGCGTGGCATCATCAGCCCTGACCTTACCATCTACGTCCGTGATGCCGCCAGCAGCGATAGCGGCAAGTCCAATGTGGAGATAATGGCGGATGGCAACCTCTTTGCAGTGAAGCGCGCCAAAGCTGAGGGCAAGGATACTATGGAAATCGAGCCTTCTGTGTTGCGTCGTCTTGGTTTCGAAGTGGGTGAGTGGGTTCAGGCGTTTGGGGCGAATGCGGCATAGTACAGAGCACAATAGCGACGGCGTCATCAGTAGCAGGAGCTGCGTGTTGGGCATGTTTTTCGATGTACTTTTGAGCCTCTGCCGCGTCGGCAGCGTGAAGACACCTTCTTAGCACACAATAGATCATCACGAAGTTGAACAGTGAGATGTGTAGATATTGCCTGTGGTCGTCATATTCACATAAATACATCTCATGATATCAACCAGTTCAAGTCAGCGTGATGAAGAGCCGATGCAATGAACACAAGACTTACTCTCCTCCATTTACTGGGTGTTTTCGGCCTTCTCTGGTGTAGCAGGCTGGTATTTGAGAGTCTTTGCGGTCGTTCCGCAAGTAGAGTAGTGAAATCCGCTGATGTTTCCAGGCCCGTTCAGGTCGATGATATGCTGGTGTTGGCTCTGAGGAGGCTCCTTCTCGCTCGGCTCAGTCATTTTCGGCTCATCGATGACAGCTGCGGATTTCCGTGCTTGACGTTCGCTCCGTCGCCTTGGGCCATTGGGCCTTCTAGTGCCTGAATCTCGCTTCTTCGTTCTGTTCTTGTCCACTAGAGGTTTCTTAACAACACGATCAAGAGCTCGTTCACCATAGCTAGAATCCAACAGCTTATTCACCCCATTCATCGCAAGCCCGATGAAGGCCGGGTCGACAGGCATGATGAGTGAAAGTCGTCGTTCTTCTGTAAAATGGGCGAAAAGGTAAGTAGGGCAGGCTCCTAAGAAGATCATGTCTTTTATATGCTGCATCATGCGGACTTCAGCATCGGCATCGATACTCGAAGCTGCATAACCCAAAGCCCAACTCGGTCATCGCACGTCTTCTCGACGGGCCATGCCTGCTCGAGTTGCCGCGTTGGTGTCCTATTGGAAGGCCGACTTCCCCCAACTCGGAGAACGAATCCAAATGTGGGGAGCATTTGTATACACATCTGGTGTCCAGGAGCTCCGGCCCGACCAACTTCTCGACGCGCTACGGTCTGTCGAGAGCGACAAATTTGCTATTTCTGCAAGTTGCCACAGCCATCCCAGCTTGCTAGCAAAGAAGAGGTCCGTGTTTGGTTTGCCTTATGCAGAAACCCATCACGCGTGCTTCCGGATCGTGACTCGCACATATGCAGTGGGCCACAGCAAGTCTACGTGGCAGACGCTCTGGATGCCGCAGAAATGGATCCCCATCGAGTCGTCCAGCTCCGGCTACCTTCAGCTCTGCAAATGAGCGAATTGCAATTCGTAATGAAGTCCTCCGGGCTGTCGCAGTCCATGAGCTGCGCGTTGGCTATTCACAGTGGCTTCTGGGGCGCGTTGATCGTCTCGGCGGCCTCTTTTAGGGCCAGTCGGCGGGTCACGGCATTCTTGATGATGATGTCCGGGCTTGGGTTGCGACACGGAACACAACGAACGTGAAACCCTTGGACGGGCCATGCAGTCTCACCGTCACCGTCGAGTACCATTGAAGTGGAGAAGGTGGTTTGAGTCCCACACCTTTTGTTGCTTACGAAGGGTTAGGTTGTTGTCTTTTGGCATGACGAACGTCATGCCTTGATCGCTCTTTCACATGCAAAGGAATCTCGCGGGCTCTTCGGTCTTCGGTCGCGGGTCACGATGGCTGTTTTGGTGCAGCTGGTCAAAGGATGCTTTGCTTTGCGCGTGCCGTCTAGTCTTCTGCTTCATATGCCTCCTCCAATATTGCAGTGTGGTTGAAGCACGTATCTTCATTCCTACGTTATCGCCAGCCGCAACACCCTCAGCCGAGCCACCCGACTGCCCATGCGTTGGCGGTGAAGGATTGTGTATACGTGGAGAAGTGAACCAGTCTGCCTCCCTCCATCCATGATAGGTGAGTAGATCAACACTGCATCCGAGAAGTGGCATCTCTAACTCACACCGCCTAGACCATATCCTGGGTCGACCATCGACCCGCTTCCGCAAATGGCAGGTGTTCACCGTCGTGCTCTTCTGGAGCTTCTACCTGTCCAAGTTCCGTCGACACGGCCCGCCTGGGGTTCAATGGATATCACGATGGCTGTCGAATCGATTTACGATGCACCAGGCCCTAGTGGCGTCTTGCGTTGCACTATACGTATCGCGTAATTTTGCAAGAGTTGTAGGATTGGAATCGCCAGAACCGTTGGCAAACCTTTACGACCGCAGCTTCTTTAGAGCAACATGGGTTACTACGGCGCTGGATGCTGGCTGGTGGACAGCTATGCATCTCCGGCCCAAGTGGCTGAGGCATTCTGCCGAGATCATCTTCACGGTCTACTATTTGGTCTGCGCCGAACAGGCCGATGAGATGGTCCGCCGAGTGCGTGGAGATTTGAGCGTACAGCACTTGCGTGTGTCTTGGAACAAGCCAAATACGCCCATCCTCCGCTTCTTCACGAACCTCCTACGCCCCAAGTTCATGAAGTATCCACCGCGGTCAATATCCATAGCAAGACCTAATAATAGCGATTACAAGGACTCAGTTTCAGCCTGGTTGTACTTTGATGGACCAACTTCAGAGCTAGCCCATCAGCATCAGATTGTGCTCGATATCCCGGGAGGTGGTTTTGTGGCCATGGATCCGCGATGTCACGACGACAAGCTGATGGCCTGGGCCGGCAAGCTCGGAATCCCAGTCGTAGCATTGGACTATAAGAAAGCGCCGGAGTACCCATATCCTCACGCTTTGAATGAGTGCTACGACGTCTACTATCAGATCCATGCCACTCGTGGTCGCTGCATTGGTTTATCTGGGGAGCTCGCTCCTAAGATTATCATTAGCGGTGACAGTGCAGGAGGTAATCTTGCTTTTGGCACAGTTTTGATGATACTCGACGATCAATCTCCCTATGCGAGCTGGGAACCTGGCAGGCAACCCCAAAGGCTGCCCCCACCAGAAGCAGTCGTCGGTATATATCCAGCTTTGGAGATGAACATAGGGAATTGGATGACGGACGAACAATTGTCCTTGCTGCGGAGACCTGGTCGCAGAAAAGAGGACAAGAGAATCATGGACCGCAAGACTCAGGACTACCGCAAACTCACGCCGGACACGCCAGGCAATTCCGATGATGACGACGATGAAGCCGTCGCCCAAAGAAAGGGGAAGAGGACCGCTCCGAGGATGTACTCTCGGCTGGCCATGAGCAGTATGATCTCCTACTTCAACGACCGTATCATTTCTCCAGAAATGCTTCGAGCCATGATTGTCCTCTACGTAGGCGAATACCGTCGGCCAGATTTTGCAACGGACTACCTTCTTTCACCACTCCGAGCACCAGAATCCCTACTTTCTCGCTTCCCTAAAACATTCCTCCTTTGCGGTGAGTGTGATCCTTTAGTCGATGACACAGCCATATTTGCTGGTCGTCTGCGGCAGTCACATTTGCAGGAGTTCACACGCAGGCAAGAGCTTGGGTTGGAGAGCGAGGACGCCGTTTTCGATGACAAGAAACATGTCGAAGTCGTGCTCGTCAATGGAGTCAGCCACGGCTTCCTCCAATTCGTCAGTGTCTTTCCGAGAGGATGGCAATATGTCCACGCCTGCAGTCGCTGGATGCGTAATGTATTCGAGCACGCTGAAGCTGCCGAGCCACCTTCCAGTGTTGCATCAAATAGCGGTCAAGACTACTTCAGCCATTCCAAAGCTAGGAGCCGCAGAACCAGCGAAGCTTCAGGTGACGAGAGGCCTTTGGAGATTCCTGGAAAGCTGCGCATGACCTCTATCAATGGTGCGACGTCTCCCACAACGACAAGGAGGAAGGGCCACTCGAACAGGATCAGTACACATCGTGGGAAGATTTTGAGGTCTTCGGGTATGTCTGGGCGTAAGAGTCCATCGGACAAAGTGCATTTCTTGTCCAGGCTGAGTTCGACAGAGGATCTCCTTGAAAGGAGGATGGATCGTGTGACGGAGAATCTCAACGATGCCGCTTTGAGGCCGAACGGGCATGCAAAGTAAGATTGTTGAGGCTGGCATTAGACATGTAGAGAACCTATGCTGCAAGCGATTGCATTCATCACTTTGTTAGTAGTCCCACAGGTCCCACACTGACAAAGGTGGAAGGAAGATATTCGTGCTGAATAATTCCGCGTAGAATACAGCACGTTTAGCTGCACTCTTGGCATCGCACCTCACAAGTCCAAAACTTCGAGACGTTCCCTTCTTCGCTCTTTCAAGGTCACGACGACTACACACATTCGCCAACCATGTCGCACCGAAAGTTCGAAGCGCCTCGCCATGGCTCTTTGGCATTCTTGCCTCGCAAGCGGGCCGCCCGTCACCGCGGAAAGGTCAAGTCGTACGTCCACATTGAAGCGCACAATTCATGGGCCGGCATGAAAAGTTCAAACAGACATTGACTGACACTCCCGCGCCGCGCAGTTTCCCCAAGGACGACCCCAAGCAGAGTGTGCACCTCACCGCTGCCATGGGCTACAAGGCCGGCATGACCACCATCGTGCGCGACTTGGACCGCCCCGGTGCGAAGTTGCACAAGAAGGAGATCGTCGAGGCCGCCACGGTCATCGAAACTCCTCCGGTACGAGACTTGGCGCCAATACCATTCATGGCATGCGCTGATCCGTACATTTATACAGATGATTGTCGTTGGAATCGTTGGATACATCGAGACTCCCCGCGGCCTGCGCTCGTTGACTA
>MWSQ01005610.1:0-17472 GCA_002116395.1 Ramularia endophylla | reverse complement strand
TGGTGCCACCCACTCTTCGCGTTTCATTCCGTTGAAGTAGAGGATGGCTTGCCAGGAAGTGATCTTTGTGTGGGAGTTTTGGGGTGCTGCATCAAGTCTTGTACTGTTCAAGGACTGACAGGTACATGGATGCGTTCATGACAAGGTAGTCGAGAAATGAATCCAAAAGAACTTCACGCCACCCACTCTGCAACTTTTCATTCCTCATGTTGTGCCAATGCGTGCTGACGAACCACATGTCTATTCCCCTTCTTACCTCTTTTGGTTGTTCCCCAGAGCGGCGACGAGCTCGAGCTCCTGGCTGGCAAGTCTGTGCACAAACGCGGAGAGAACTGATCGTCCGGATCCCGTATGCCTATCCTAATTGATGGAGCTCTGCACTTTCATGCTAGCCGAAGTGACATGATAAGTTACCGTCCCTCGAGCCCTGGCTGAGTCTTCGCAGGAACTCACATGCATCGCTCTGCTCTACGCGCCCATCACAGTCCAAAGGGAGCGACCTTTCAGTCTACCAAACTATTGAAACCCCAAGAAGGCAGCAATAACCCCACCCCAACTCCCAGGACTACTCTCCTGCGTAGCAACAATAGTCCCATTACTTCCCCCAATGGTGATGAGATTCTGCACACCCTTAGTATTGAGATTGAACAATTCAATGCCCATCCCGCTCTTCACCCCCTCATCAAAATCCACAATATTAATCTGACAAGTCCCATTCGGACCTGCACACGCACCATAATTGGGACCATTGAAGAACACCCAGAAACCTTGTCCATACAACGGCAAAGTATGCGTTTCTTCCCCGATCACCCTCAAGGACCATTGCATATAGCATTGCGAAATGTTCCCCTTGTCGCAACCAGAGAAATCGGGATCATTCCAAGTCGCATTGACCGTCCAAGGCAGCGGCGCCCTCGGCAAAGGTTGCCAGTAAGGCGTCTCAACCTGCATCAAAGCCGCAAATACGTTGGCTGCATTGTTGAATTGGTAGGCGTAGAGGGTATGATGTTCATTGCCCGTCCCAACTAACCATGTCCCTTGGGTAGATTCGACGTACATTCCCCTTCCGGTTCCGATTTGTTGAACATAATCCCCATCCAGATCATGATCCGCAGACCAGAGCCAGGCGTTTTCGATATAAGTAGAGCTTGTCTCTCTAAGATGCAGGACCATGAAAGCCGCTTTGCAGGGATCTGAGATTGTTTGACATGCCGTTTCGAGGAGGGAGTCTGCTGCTCCGCCGATTCGGTAATGGCTGTTATGGAAAGAAACATCTCCTTGTGAGGTACCTGCCATGTTGACTTCGACGATTATGGCTCCCGGGAGGATGTCAGCGACTGTGAAGAGCATATCCGAGAACTCTACTATGCCGACCTCGCCTGGTTTGCCTACTTGGAGCATGGGACGAGGATTGCTATCGTCTTTGAAGTTGTCTCCAGAAGCGGTGATAGTTGACCAGACTTCACCGACGATTCGGCTACCAGGTGGGACGTAGATTGTGTCCGTAACGAGGTAGACTCCGTGGGGGAAGTAGGTGATTCTGCAGTCTGCGTTGGAGAGGAGGGCTTGTTGGAGGGCTGCTGTGTCGTCTGTTATGCCGTCACCTCTAGCTCCAGCATCTTTAACCGACGCAAACGCCGTTGCGGGATAGTCGAGATACTGCGGTTGCTTTTTGGTGAAGTACTTCCCATCGGCACCGGTCAGGCTACCTCTCTCGGTATACGACAGATAGGTGCCATTGGAAACCGTCGGGTTGCCATTGTCGTCTTTGTAAATGTGCCCAGCAGCGTATGTCTTCCCAACCAAATCGCCGACATCTGTGGATGTACCATTGAGCTTCAGTGTAGGTCCCGAGTTCTGTACTGAGATGTTTTCCAGCAGTATGGAGCTGGAACCATTGACCTAGAAGGATCAGGTCAGCACATGCAGCCAAAGGCAGAGCTATCGATATGAGCATCTCTCTCTTCACCATAACTTACCACAAGGCCACAAGTATCGCAAGAGCTATCAATTAAACTGACACTCCCACTAACATCAATATCACCCATGTCGACACAAATTCCCACATCCATACACTCAATCTGTTGTAAAGTAACAACGAAAGCATGCTTGATAGCAATCGCAGTCCCCACATTCCGAAACACGCATCTCGAGATCGCATACTGCTGATTGCTGAACAGGATCCCTACCGACCCACCGGTGAAAGTAAGATCTCCCATATACAATCCACTTCCACCTCCAGAGTCATCGCCATCCATTTCGATCCCAACGTGTTGACTATCTTCAGGCATGACAAACTCCACGTTCATGAGATTGGTAGCTTGGCTCACGGCCCAGTTCAGCGCGTAGATTGTGTAGTTGGAAGAAACGGCCGTGGTATCGATAATGATATCCCGGACGCCGATATAGAAATTCGTGGTCGAAGGTTGTCCAAAATCGTACCCGTCGATGACAACAGTATTGTTCCTTGAGACGGGAGAGGCTTTGATCGTAGGCGGATCAATCGCATCCCCAACCATCATGGTATCGATGAACAGCTGGATGCTGGAGGAAACAGAATAGGTTCCTGAAGGCACGTATATGAGAGCTGGCTGACCTGTGGAGCCACCCGCGCCTTTCCCGCCTCCCATACGACTTTCATCTGTAATGGCTCGATTGAAAGCATCTGTGTCGTCCGTCTCTCCATCGCCGACGGCTCCGAAATCCTTCACATTGCGAAAAATGGTGTAATTTTGGCCGTTGACAAGGAACGGGCTGGTGCCGTCATGTTTGATATTCGCGAGCCAGTATTCGCTTTGGGTACTCGGGCTTTCAATGCCGCAGGGTGAGGGTCTTGGATAATCGGCGGGCTGTTGGAGAGCATTCGGTGTCCAGGGAGTTACGGAAGAATTCTTGTCGCGAAAGAGGCCATGTCCAGGATTGTTGGGGAGCCAATCTCGATATGCAGTGGGATCTGGCTGGACAATGTATGCCGGTGCTGGCTGCCTGTATTGTTGCTGGCTGAAAACAAGATGTAAGCTTGAAGAAACGATAATGACAGACTGTAAGAGAGAGTGCATTTTGGACGTTCAAGAAAAAGGTTCAGCGGTATCAAGGCATTTCTTTCTGTTCTACTGTGGTAGAAGTAGAGTGAAAAGAGCTTTAAATTAAAGGCACTCGACCGCGCCGTTATGCCCTGCAGAAAAGGGATGAACCAATTGTTGTGAGCTTCTCGACCGGGTTTGCGGTGCATTGTTTGAGACCATCCCAGCAACTCATGCTTCTTTGAATACAGACTTCAGCCAAGTACGAAGTAGAGATCTCCTTGATGTGTAGTCCGGCGATACCCTTCGGCTTCCTCTCTGCATGACGACAAAAGTGCTCTGGTTCTGTTGGAGCGCGTCAACGAGCTTGATGGCCGCAGAAACCGGTCGACCTTGTGGACCCATGCTGTCAGGGTCTGTAAGTTTGGCAGTGAAGCAGTGTGCCTCGAGTAGCGGACACATCAAGGTAGGCTACTCGGGCCTTGAAATGGTGGTCGTTCCCGGTGTTGAGTCTCTCCCACACGCCGGTTTGGAGTCCTCGTCTGATCGCAGTAGTTTGCTTGTGATGATGCATGCACCGCACCGTGCGTGGCACCCAAAGGACATGCCGGAGACAATGTCAGCAGTAAAATGAAGCTCACAGGGGAGGAAAGGAAAGGTCGCCGGTCGGAGTCAGTCAAACGTCAAAGCTTTTGCTTGGCTTTCGTACACACCCGAACTGGGGTATCTTCATTGTACACCCTTCCAAAGTCCTCCCATTCCTTTCCATTCCCTTTGCCATCATAAAAAACACCGTATTGCAGTACATGCAAAGCAATCGTCAAAACCCCACCGTCCCATTGCTGGAAAGAAATCTAGTCGTCCTTGACCAGAGAAACTGGTGCCACGTACAATCGCCGACCTTGAAGGACATAGTATCCCGAGGCCAGCAAACAAGTCGCAGCGAAAAGGACGATCGCCCAATTGAAATTCGCTGCCCATGCTGGATCACCAAGTGAGGGATCTGAAGGGAAGAAGGAGAAAACAAAGATAATGACAAGGAAGATGAGCGAGATGTCGTTGATCAGGCCTCCCCATTTCCCCAGAGACCATCGTGCAGGCAGCAAAGGCTCACCACGCAGTCGCTTGAGTCGTACGCAGCCCACTGAGACGATGTAGGAGAAGCATAGGGCGGCGTTCGAAACACCGACGACCGCGTTGAAGGCCACGTCTGATCCGAAGTTGATGGCTGAGATGACCCCGGAGACGCCAAGACATACCAGCAGCTGTCATACAGTCAGTAGGCAATGATGAAACTTAACAAGAGAGATGCGTACAGCGTTGACTGGAATCTCGTAGTCTGGCGCAACATAGCGTATCCACGCAGAAAATGGGAAGCCCTTCACAAGTTAGCACTTGCATGATGGACCAAACTGTTCATCCACCTCACCTGGTCTCGGCTAAATGCCCAGATCTGTCTGGAAGCGCTGGCAACTGTGGTGACAGTCGAGAAGAATATCAAAACCACCAGCAGTGACCCAAGTACACACGTTGCTGCGATTGAACCTGTTGCGTTCTGGATGACTTGAATGATGGGAAAAGTCGAGTCGTCTGCGAGGAGAGTTTCCAGATCTGTGATGCAAAAGCTGCAAAGGCATTAGTGCTGCATCATTGCTGTTGGAAACAAGCCTTACCAAAAGGTAATGAGCATGGTGATCCCAAGTACGCCATTGAGAACTGTGGCCCACATCATCGCTCTAGGAAGCTGCAAGGACGCATCTCTGAGTTCTTCCGACATGTGAGCTCCAGCATCTGGTCCGATGAAGCACCATACTGGGGTGGAAAGTCCGATAAGGCAGGAGAGACCTATGTTGCCCCAACCTCCACCATCGCTGTAACTTGTCAGCTGTGAGTCGCCATCATTGGATTAAACCACTGACTGGAATTCTGTGAAGACCTGTGATGCTGGTGCATGGTCCGCCATGATCCAGAATGTGAGCAGGAAAACGAAGAAGCCGAAGACATGGACAAAGAGAAGTACACCTGGCAGTGTCAGTCATGGTCTTGCTGCAAAGATCATGTCTATGTCTCGGCTCACCTTCAGCCAATGGTAGGTGCTGCGCACAGAATATGTTGAAGCCCACAGCCAGGAGGATGAAAGCATACAACATCAGCGTTGCCTTCCATGGCTCTGCGACATTGGCACTGGGGTTGACCAGAAGGATGAGTCCTTGAACCATGCCTGCAAGCTGCACACAGCACGAGGGCACGCCGGCTATCCAGCCGAGACAACAACACCACCCGACGACATAGCTGAGTGGCTTCTGCAATGAAGGCGGCGCGAATTCGGACACCCTGTTTGATCGTCAAGCTTTGCATATACATAGCCCGCATTGATTGCACTCACCAGTGGTACTGCCCACCTGAGGTGGGCGCCATGCTCGCCCTTGTGAATGTCAGTAAGTTCATCTTCTGTTGCAAGCTTGCACCTCGCAGAAAGATATCTACTTACATCTCAGCCCTATTGATGGTCAGCTCCCAATTCTTAGTCTGAAACGAGGCAATGCAGACTTACAGTGAAGCGATCATACACAGCATCAGCAGCCATACAGCAATCGTACACCAAATGACACCTCCGGTTCCACCGTTGTACAGACCGAACCAGTTGGAAAGCAGCACGTTCTCCCAGGTGGCCTGCAAGATCGTGACGAACCCGACGATGGAGACAAACTTGAACGTTCGCTGCGTCGAAGTTAGTAGGCATTGGAAAAGAGGGA
This sequence comes from Ramularia endophylla, assembly GCA_002116395.1. NCBI lineage: Eukaryota > Fungi > Ascomycota > Dothideomycetes > Mycosphaerellales > Mycosphaerellaceae > Ramularia > Ramularia endophylla. The sequence goes on along the minus strand of MWSQ01005610.1, from coordinate 11,693 downwards.
GATGATGAACGCACGCGCAGCTCTTGCTTCTTGCCCATCCGCGACATCTCGACCTCATCACGAGTGGTGTTGCCCTTCTCGTCGTGGGACAGGGAATCGTCAGCGCCATGCTCGCGGTCTTGAATTGACAGCTCATCAGCGGGCTGGGAGTTTCGCAGCTCAGTCGCGCCCATATTGATGGTCCACGTGCGGTTAACGGCGTCTCTTCGTGGAGAAGAGCAAGCGGTGAGTTTTGCGGACAGAGGAGATGCGCAGGGCGAGAGAGAGACGCAGGTGCTGGCCTTGATCTTGAATAGGCAGAGTACAAAGCAACGCCGAGCGCAAGGCGTGTTTCTTGTGTTCCCTCGAATGGCATGGCAAGACCTACCTGGCACCTGCCTCATTCGATTCAACGCTCCTGCACCAGATCGCGCCGCACCAAACGGAAAGAGAGCCGTCTGCTGTCACTTTCTACGGGAGTACTTCCACAGATTTGATCGTCACCAGCATTCTGTCGCTCAGTACGACGCCTTATGCAGCTTGCCTCTTGCGGAGTCAATGCAATGGTTGCCAAGCCACGAATCCCCTCATCCTGACAGGTATCACGGCCGCTAAATGCACGAAAGAGTTTCATACGGCGTCCCCAGTAGCCCGGTTGTAGTTCTATCGGAGAGTTTCCATTAGCGAGGCCGGGCTGCGACGCGGCAAATTTGAGTGCTCAGGTTACACAGCATAAAAGGGTCGTACGTGTATCATTGCGTTGCCGTATCAGCCCGAGGAAGACCGTCCTATCTCGAAGGCTGCACAAACGAGTGTAAAAGTAGGCAAATCGCTTTTCCAGTACATCTGGGCTCTCCGCTGCACAACGAATGCTCGTCTCGAAAGAAGTCGATGACGCTGGGCTTCCACACTGGACTTGCACAGCATATGCGGCGATCTGCTTGGAGACGCATCTGATATCCACCAAGCTGCCAGGGGCCACTCCGCTATCCGATGGTGTCGTACCTCGAAGGCTGCACAACGATGAACGAAGCAAGGGTTTGTCGTGCTGTTTGCCCATCTGCCTCGTTGCCGCTTCAATTTAAATCATGCTGCATCCGCCCGAACTCCTCATCTGGCCGTCTTGTGTGTGCGTGAGAGGCTCCGGCAATGCGTTGAAGCAGGTTTTGAGCAGTGTGGTCGCACATGCGCTTCCGCTTTCTCTCAGTATTACCGCTTTTTGGCAGCCGTCTCATGTAGTCGACTGTCTTCCTCCATCGCCTCTCTGTGTGAATTCCATACTCCCATCATCTCCGACTGCAGCAACCCGCTATCGACCGGCAGCCGCGTTTGCTTGAGTCTTGAGCCCAAGGAGGTTTCAACTTCTCTACATGACTGAATCACGCTCTGTCTCTCCGCAACATCGAGACACCTGACAAAAACCTCAAGTCTCTAAGGATGCCTCGGCGGGAGGGCTATGTGAATCCACTGGCTTTTACAATATCTCTCTGCCTTTGCTTCACCATCTGCATTGCGCTGCTGCGAGTATGGATCCGCCGGAATGCATACGGCCTGGACGACGCCGTCATTGGGGTGGCAACTTTGGTGTCGCTCGGCCATACTGGATCGGGCTATGCCGCGCTGATGACAGGACTCGGCAGGCCATGGGCGAGCATTCTTGCTGAAGAAGACTTGGCGAGACTCAATCAGGTTGGTCGCCAGGCTGAAGTTATTATTACAAACTGACCGACCTTGACAGGCATCAATTGCAAGCATTGTGCTTTTCTTCACTTCTCTATACCTGTCAAAGTGTGCGATGCTATCGTTTCTTGGCCGTATTACCAAGACACCATCGCAAATTCTTCTTTACCGCACTTGCAATATCGTGGTAGGAGTCTTTGGTGTCGTGTCGGTCATCGTCGTTACCGCAGGCTGCCCTACCACACCGCAATCTAGGTGGTACTGGGCCTTCAGTGCGAATGCTGCGACATGTTCAACTCTGGTAGGCCGACTGTTTCTTCATACTGAACGCTGCTGACACGTTGTAGTCAGTCCGTTGGCAGGTGGTGACTGCGTTCGACATTGTCACGGAACTGATCCTGCTTGCCCTACCAGTACATCTCGTGTGGAACCTGCAAATGGCATTGACGAAGAAGGCCATGATAATCGTTGCATTTTGGATCCGGCTGCCGTAAGTAATGCCTGAATTCGGGTTCCAGGCATGCACTGACGTGCATCAACAGAGCGTTGGGCTTCTCACTTGCACGGAACTACTACACCTTGCAGCTGCGGCAACGCAATTCAGATGCAGGCCTTGACGGTGCTCTCGTCTCCATCTGGTTGGAGATTGAACTTGCATATGCGCTTGCAGCCAGCACGTTATCAGCACTCAAGGCTTTTATGGAATCTTTCGATTCTGGCTTTGGTCTTGGCTTTACCAGAGGCAAAGGCGAAGACAGCTACGGCATGTCCAACGTCTCAGGATCGTCTGGCGGTCAGTCGTCCAAAACTGAGAAGAGCAAATCGCGCTCTCCAACGTCGAGTGGTAACCGAGGAAGCACGGCGCCAGTTGCCACGCAAGTCCATGTCGGACCAACTCCCATGGGTTCAGAGAGAGAGAACGCGGCGAGGATAAAACTTAGGCCAGAGCAGGACATTGCATACCGCACATCCATTTCAGCGGAGCCGTTTGGCGACATATCGCTGTGGCGTGCCAACAGCAGCAGCGTCGGAAGTGAGAGCTCGGATGACATGGTCATTCATCGCGACATGGCGTACGAAGTACATTGCGATGAGGCGCCCATGCTTCCGGTTGCAGCGCATCATGCATGATCGCGGCCAGGATTGGCTATGCACCGGAGTAGCTCGGAAGGATCGCAATACTCAAGCATCGGGTATAGTGAAGCAGATAGCCAGAAGATATGTGAATATATGTAAGGGGTTGAACCGTGATTAATCAAAGGACAAGTAAAGCCTCACCACACGTCCAGATGAAATGGTGCAGCGAACAGATCCTACAGCAGCAGGGATTGCTGCCGATCTAGGCAGAATGCTTGGATGATCCACTCCGAGGCAGGTCCACATCGAGGCTTGAGCATGATGAAGGGCCACTGCTGAATGAACGCCAACTGCTACACTCAGAGGATCTTCATGCATAGATCAATGTTTGCAGCATGAACTGTGTCGCTCCTGGAGATTCATGTTAGCAATTCTGGAGTAGAACGTAGCGGACGTGGAGGGGAGGCCGAGCTCAACATGGAGCATCATTCGCTAGGAAACATGATAGTAATATGCGTCTTGCACTCTGCAGAGGAGACCAGCGGGGACGGTAACTTTCATGCTGTAGGATGCTGTGAATGCAGCCTCTCGGCGCAGCAAAGCATGGACTGAGGTCCAGAAGGCTTCGGAATGGCACGAGCTGCTACTGCTGCTGCGGTGAGATGACCAGGGGGTCCATATTTATGATATTCTCATCAGGTCGATGTCGGTGCAACCGAAAACATGTGATCGTGACAATGTGAAGGTCGGATCGAAGTCCCAGGATCGCTGCGAAGGCAGGCAGCAGGCGGCAGCTCTAGCGGCGGGCGATCCCGAGATTCATCGAGCCGACACGGACTGCACCTTCAACAGCTACTAGGTACACCTCGTCCTCGTGAGGCAGTCCATTCCATTCCTTTCAACACCGCCGCCGCCAGTTAATTAGGACGCCATTGCAATCGCACTCGAAAGGTCCCTCCAGCAGATTCATCATCAACTGTCTCGATCTTGCTAGAAGCGCACAGTTCCGCATTGTCACGGCAGATTCGCATCGCTGGAATCGCTCGCGGCGCATCTTCATTCTTACATCCACTTGCCACCTCGCGACCCGGCACCGCCACAATGTTCTTCGTCAAGAACATGGACCGCGAGGTGACCATCCACCCTTCCTACTTCAACAGCGACGCCTCGCGCATTGTGCTGGACCGTCTGCGATCCGACATCGAAGGCACGATCGAGGGCACGCTCATGGTGATTAGGATTGTGGATGTTGAGGACATTAGCGAGCCGAAGCTTCAGCCGGGGACGGGTATGGCGGTCTACCACCTGCACTATCGCGCGATCGTCTGGCGGCCATTCCGAGGTGAAGTGGTGGATGGATTGGTGTCGAGTGTGGTGAACAATGGCTTCTTCGTGGATGTGGGCGCTCTCAGCGTGTTCGTCAGCAAAGCGGTAAGTTGTGCTGGGACTTGTGGAGCGCGTGGGGCGGATGGTATGCTGATGGCGATGGGCAGATGATTCCCAACCAACTCAAGTACAGCGTGGAAGGTTCCACTCCTTGTTTCACAGACAATGTGGAGCAAACCGTGGAACGAGGCACGCAAGTGCGGTTACGCATCAAGGGTATCCGTGGTGAGATGGGCAGCATGTATGCCATTGGCAGCATTCGCGAAGATTACCTTGGGTCAGTTGTCTCCATTTTATGTTGTTCGATCTGCTAACAATTCTGTTTCAGCCCGTTACTCCAGTAGTACTCAAGTGACGCGGGGAGGTCAAGGGCTGATACTAGAGTTGACACTCCACAAGGAGAGTCGAGAGCAATAACGCATTCATGACAAAAAAAAGACGCCGAAAGCAGCGCGCAGTTGAAGGAGTGCGCCTTGCTGAGCTACGAAAACGTCGGGTAAAAGCCGAAGAGCTGATGGTTGTCGGCGAGAAAAGCTGCATTGCATCAGATCGTTTGGAAATCCACCTCGCGAACGATGGCTGTTTCGCGGTGATTCGCAGAAATGGCCACCTTCCCGATGCTTCTCGCCGCCACAAGACTGCTCTCAGTCTGTGGCCGGCATCTCTACTTGAAGCATTTTGCAGCGAGGCGTTTGGAAGACGATGTTAAACAGGGATTGGTGGAAGGGCGGGATCGCAATCGATTGCATAGACTAAGATACCCACGATGCATCAAGTTGGTCTTCTGCGAATTCTGCTCCTATTGCATCGTGCTCTTCTGTCTGCCTTGCGCTCTAGCGCTAGTCATGCTGATACATGAGAGCGCTCGATTCTGCCAGGGCAAATCCGCTGCATGTGCGGCATTGTCATAAAAAATGTCCTTGAGGCAAGGATATGTTTTCGCTTCTTCCAGCAAAGGCTGTCCAACTTTCTACATCTGGACGCTGCTTCCAGCGATTGACTTTCGCCCAAGCACAAGGAGATGAATATCAATCGGCGACGCAGGAAGCCGCAGGAAAATTCGAACACCGACAACCTCTCCAGAGGCGTTCTGTTGACTGCCCAGTGTTGATCGAATCTGGCAGTCGTACATACGCCCAGTCGCATCCTGGTGTCTCTGATTAAGCACCATGGCCGGTGATACAAGCAAAGCAAGCTGTTGGCGAGCAGTCGTGTCATGTTGACAGAAGAGGAATTTGGTAATTGGCACAAGTCACCTCTCTTCTGTTCAATACACCTTCAAACAGGGCGACAAACATCGTCTTTCGTTCATCACCTTTCATACCCCGTCTCATCGTTTCCGACCCATCGGTAGTTACCTTCGCCTCGAAATTTTATCTGCTTGAACAAAAGAGGCCATGAAGTTTACCACACCCGCCGTTCTCCTGGCAATAGCCATCGCAATTACAGCAGCGCCCATCGACGGCGTCGGTCCAACCAGAACGATTAGCAAGCGGCAGTCCAGCTCCGACACCGATTCTTCGACGGACGGCGAGAGCAGCACTTCAAGCAGTTCAAGCACTTCCAGTGGCTTGGGATCCTTGGAATCTCTTCTGGGTTCTGTTACAGGAACTTCGACGACAGGCTCATCCTCTGCTGCCGTGGCAACTTCCTCGTCTTCGTCTACATCATCAGCTGGATCTACTGCGTCTTCTGGAGGCTGCAAAGCAGTGACTTCTCTCTTCGCACGTGGCACTAGCGAGCCGGGTATGCTCAAGATATCTTCGAACTTCTGCCGCGACTCACGCTGATATCTGACAGGTACGCTGGGGACTATCATTGGACCACCACTCACAACAGCTCTTGCCACTGCTCTGGGTGATGATCAAGTCGCTGTAAGTTCGTACACTTCCAACTCGTAGTACTCCAGCTGATCGGTTTGCAGTCCGAGGGAGTTGACTACCCAGCCTCTGCAGCAGGCGATGCAGATTTAGGGGCAAGCGGCGGTAAAGTAAGCATGCCATTCGCAGCCCGTTCCGCAACAGGTGTACTGACACTCTCCTAGATAATGGCCACAGAAGCAACGAGTATTCTAAGCTCATGCCCCGACACAAAGCTCGTTCTCGGTGGCTACTCCCAGGGAGCAATGGTCGTCCACAATGCTCTCTCCGCCCAAGGCCTCGATGGCAGTAAGATCGCTGCTGTAGTGGCTTTTGGCGATCCCTTCAACGGCCAAGACTTTGAAAGCGTGGATGCGAGTAAGGTCAAGGCGTTCTGTGGTTCCGCCGATGCGCTTTGTTCATCAGGAGGGACCGATGGTAGCGGTAGTCATCTTGACTATGGCAATGATGCTGATGCTGCTGCTGAGTTTATTGTGGGCGTTGTCGGGAAATAGTGCAATTTGTACATGATCGAAAACATGATGGAGAGCGAGGTGCAGGTCACCTACCGCTCGAATTGGGTGGTGTAGATATGACCGACGGCGATATGCCCAGCCTAAACAAATGAAGTTTTAGTGCAGTAGGATGATGACAATCCCTACTTCCTACTCCCAGCAGCACGCCGCCTTAATTGACCAGATCACGCAGTGCTCTGCCATCTTCCGCACTGTTATGAACAAACAAAATACCAGCACGTTCATCATCAACAACAGGATGGTTGGTCTAGTGGTTCAAGACAGCTCTCGCTTAACTGGATGTGACAATGGAATTTCCAGTACTGTCTCCCCCATTGGGCGGCGTTTATAGTACGTATCGGGCAACCGGTGGATAGCCTTGTTGCTGAAGGGTCGCCTGGAGCAGACTGCAGTTCGAATCTGTGACCGTCCATTTCAATTTCATTTTGCCATTGTCTTCGAAGACCGGATTTCGCACTCGTTTTTGAGGGCCTCAACGATTGAGATGTATTGGATTGCAAGGATATATGGACTTTGGGTCCGCCACTTGAGCACGAAGTCTGTTGGTCATGTGTCATGAGGCTGCATCGGGCCTGTCTTCATTGCATGTACTACTACTCCTCGACTGTGTCGTGCGCGATGTGTAGACGTCGTGTTGATGAATTAGAATCATACAATACAACTCTCGAGTCTCCGTCCTCGAAATTGCTGTCGACTGCTGACATCCAGCCTTGCTCGAAATTCATGCTCTCCTATTACTAGAGTAACTCGACGCATGGGAGTAGAATCCTCCTGGCAGCAGACTTATAGCCTCTTGCCTGTCCCTCTCCGCTGGATTGGCGTGCGGTGTTTTCTGGGCCTCTCGAGAATTTTAAGCCTATTCGCTCACGTGTGCTCAGCACAATCTTGGGAAATCGTGAAGCAGGAACTGAGGTGATGGTGCGATCGTCTTGTCTCTTTGCGCTTCCTACTGTCCCCTCCACCAGCAAATCATGATAAAGCTCATCAACATCCTCATCCTGCCCGTTCCCCGTCGACTTCTGAGTCGAGCAGTGGCTTACTTCTTCCAGGGTCAGCGAGTGATCCAGCCGATGCACTTGCCTTCGGCGGCGTATGATTCTGAGTGGCGGATGAGATATGGTCTTGAGTAGGACAGCGAATCATGGTCCGTACTGTACGTCTGCTGTATGAGATCGAAGTGTTCATTGTCTTGATTGTCGAACGGCCTTGTCCAGAACTGGATTCAAATGATATCGTGAATTGTCCACGCCCCAGACATCAATCGCGGCCCCATCCTTAGTCCGACTTGCCATGCACACCACAGTCGCCGGAGCTCGTACATTCTCCCAATTAATGATCTCCTCCGGAGCTGTATCCTGTTGTTGATAGAGCTTTCCCTCCGCCCACAGCTGTTCCAATTGGCCCATGGCCGCCCAATTCTCAACTTTGTAGACTGTTCTCGCGCGAGGAGCAAGAACGATCTTGGCCTTTCCGCCTCGCAGGTTCCAGATATCGCGGTGGATCAATTTGCACTCACTGTCTCCGGGACAATCCCCATCGAGGTAGCCAGGTGTGCCGATGAGTTTTCCCCAGGCTCCCATGGAGCTGGACTCGGTGCCGCCCTCCCATCCTGCTGTTGCACTGCTACGGAAACGGAGACGGTCTCGAGTGAAAAGAGCGGCGTCAAAGGCCGCCATGCCTCCCCATCCGGAATAAATGGGGAGTGGAAGTCCGTCGAGCCAGCGCTGATGGACGAACTTCTGTTGTGTGATCCAGTAGTCTCGCATCCAGTCAGTCTCGATCCTTACGGGTTGAAGTCCACTATCGCCTCTCATGAGGAACGGTAGCTCGCCGTTGATTCCCCGAGTCGCCCACAGGTCGTACAGGGTGGTCCTGCCATCGTCGAGGGTGATCCAATCCGTTCCGATCACGGCGTCGGCACTCTGCAGATGTCGCTGATAGATCAACTCTAGGATGTCCTCGGGGCAGGTGGCTACATCGTTCATGGAAATCAACGTCCCAGACCGGGCATACGGAATCAGCGGACGCAAGGCATGATTGCGGATCTCGCTCAGCATTGCCATACGGTCGTGGGAGCCAGAGGTCTGCAAGCGGGAAGTCTGCACCCAAATTCCATCCACTCCCAGGGCGTCCAAGGCGGCAGCAAAGTCGGCCAGTGTTTCTCGTGTCAAGTCGTCGGATCCGTTCTCAAATAGACTGACGTAGACTTTGTGGTAGGGCTGCAGGAATGCCAGTGCCTCCATGATGGCCGTTGACTGCGCGGGAACAATGGCCTCGGAATTGTGCAAATTGATCGCAATGGAGACCGTCTGGGAAACCTCGCTCCTCGAGCCCTGTCGCAAAGACCCGTAACGCTGGAAGGAAAGATTGCACTGTGGATATGATGGTTTGTTGTGGAGCGTGGCGACAAAACGATCGTGGACTTCGGTTCTGAGCATGGACATGACTTCATCTGCTGTTTTGCCCTGCTCGCGAGCCTGTTTGGCTTGCATCGGTGCTCCCATCTTCAAGCCCTCCATCTCAACCACCCGTTCAGCAGCATCGGACAGAGCTCCGCCCGCATGGTATGCGCTGGAGGGTCTTGAGCTTTGACCTGTTCCCAGGATACGGCCAAGGGCCCTTGTGGCGGCTGGAGGCGCCCATAGAGCCAGACTCAGAAGTGTGAACAGCAGGAGGGCGAGGACCACCGCCCCGTATCTCTGCAGAGCCTGACGCCGCAGAATGGCGGCCATGGTCAGCCTGGACGAGGATGCAAGAAGCTGATGAAGTGCGTTGCGGGCACTTACATGGCGAATTATCGAGGTTAAGCACGTGCAGGTGGATTCGTGTACACCGCACGACGACGCGCGACTTTCACCTCCGCTCGCGGGACTGGCCGCATACCATCACATCTTGACGTACAGTAGTCAGTGCCAGATCTCGCCATTGGTCGTGAGTTCGGCATTAGTGTGCATATTGTGTCCGCAATCCTGATTTTTGTCCTTTCGGATACCGAAGCAGACCAAGAATTGTAATACAACGAGATCTGTTGATTTCCGTTTTACATTAGCAAACTTAAAGGGCTATTAGCCTTAATAACCTACGGTATTAAATGTTTTGTTTTTGTCGTGCTAGAATATTGTTTCCCTCTCGGCATCTTTTTAGAGTTAGATGCCTTTACCCTTTTACGTACTTATTAATAGAATAAGAAGACATTCGAAAAGGAGAGTAGCCGCGCGATACCGTATCTACTCGTATATACGGCTATAGCTTAGTACGGTGTTTTCGACGGTACCGTATTCCGGAGGTAGCCGTATAAGTAAGGGGGTACTATAACTAAGTAGTTTCCGGTATAGTACTATAGCTTAGAATGTATTAACCTTAGTATTATTTATTCCCTTAGTTTATAGTATGTTTATAAAGGCTTAAGGGCTAGTATATAGTAAGTAGGTAGGTTAGTTCTAGTCCTTAGTTTCTCGTATCTAAAATTATTAAAAAATCATTAAAATTATTAAGTTTTTTATAGCTTTAAGCTCTTTATCTTAGGTACCTATAGAGATACCGTAATATCGTTAAACTCTACTCTTTTAAAATAGTATAACTACGTCGAGCCTACCTCTAAGGTCGCCGGCGGTACTATAGACTAATATACGCCCTTCGAAGAGGTAGATAGGCAAAATGCTAGTACTAGAGCTAGACTACGAGGTTCTACGTAGTTAGAAGAAGCGGCGGAAGAGTATAATACTAAAGACTACTAATCTAAAGTAGAGTAAAGTTCTAAATAAAGAGTTAATAGAGCTAGAGATAGCGGAGGCGGCGATTAATAGATTAGTAGCCGCTAAGGCTAAGGATGTCGCTATTAATATTACCTATAAGGATGTTAGTAGAGTAGATAAAGTAACGGCCGTACTTAAGGAATTCGACGTATACGGTCGATAAGAGGTGTTTCTCGGCCCTAAGCCGCTACGGTAGGTTACTATCGAGGAGGCGTTTTCGAACGGCCCTAGCCCTATTAGTATTAGTAATAAAGATAAAGCTAGAGCTAGAGCTAGAGATAAAGATAAAGATAATAAAGTAGATAATCGTACTAGCCGGAAGCGTAAGGCGTACTCGCGCGAGTATAAACTTAGGTATATCTAGTACGCCCTTACCTACTATGTTAATATCGAGTAGAAGGATAGCTCTATTACGAAAAAGCTTATCTCTCTTAACTAGGCTCGTAAGGACTATAAGGTTACTCGCTAGTAGCTAAAGTAGTAGATTAAGCTTAAGGATTCTATCTTATACTACCGTAGATATATATTTCGCGTTCGATAGACTAGTAAGGCCTAAGAGCCGGAGATAGAGGCTATCTTGTTTACTACTATTATTAAGGCTCGAGAAGACGGACGCTCTATAACTCGACAATTCATCTTAAGGGCTATATAGCGTATCTACGGCTACCTATACCCTTACCGTATCGTTCGTAGCCTCCGTAGTAAGGTAAGATACGACGGATTCGAGTTCTCTAAGGGCTAGTTTATACGCTTTAAAAATCGTTAGTATCTAAGTCTTCGGTACATTACTAAAAAGGTATAGGAAGCATCTAAAGAGAAGCGTCCTTTTATTATATCTTAGATATAGTTTAATCGACGTAATAGCTAGTTACGAGTACTTAATAGTAGCTAGCTCGAGTTACTATAGGAAGTTAGCCGTTATAAGCTCTATAATATTAGTAATATAGACTAAACTCTACTATTATTCGACTTCCTCCGTAACCGTACGTACGAGCCGAGAGGTATAAAGATAGTACGTATTAAAGTAGGCCGTAGTAGCTAGGATTTACGACAATATATAGTATAATTAACCGTCGACGTAGACGGTATTTTATAATATAAGCCTCTTATTCTCTTTTATAATAACGTTAACTTTAGTAGGTCTAAAAAGAGTATACTTACGTCACAAAAAGATTTAGAGTGATACTACTAATAGTAGAGATAGTAGAGATACTAGGGATAGCCGTAGGATAGTATTAATACTATAGATACTAGGTTAATAGAGGGTATAATAAAGGGATACTATTAATACTACTAATAGAGTAGGACCTAAGCCTAAACGGGTAAGTATTATAACACAGACCTACTAATTAGGTCCGTGCGCGTCTTTTTCGTATATAACATATAGTGCTAGGCCTAAAGGGGAAGGAGTTATACTTAGG
>MWSQ01005606.1:0-39641 GCA_002116395.1 Ramularia endophylla | reverse complement strand
GGCAGAGGAGGAGTTGTTCGTCATGGAGGGGAGACCGTCATAACCTGGATGACCGGTGGGACGCAATTTTGAGTGTTTTTTCGCGCGGTCTTGAGTTAATAGTTGTTGCCAGAGGGTGGTGAGGGCTTGGGAAGTGGAGTATTGGTAGCCGGCGGTGTTGGCCCGTGGGTGATCGAGACGTTGGCGCAGTTCTTCGCGTTGGGAGTCGAGAGTTGCTTGGTTGAGCATGATGCGCTGTAATTCTCCCAACAACACCGTTTCCTCGTCGACCTCATTGGCGCGGCGGTAGAGATGGCCTTCGGCGAGCTTCTTCCGTGAGGATTCCTGTTCTCCATTAAAGGTGTTGAGAATCTCATACAGGCTGTAGTCCGCCGCTGTCATCGACGTTATCGGTGTGGCCAGGGCGAGAAGAGTGGCGGAAAGAGAGTAGAATCGGGCCTTTAATTCCTCCATTGTCCGTGAAGTTCCCTCGTATTCGTAGTGGTCGGCGATGACGGGCCATTTCCCGTGGCAATCGCCGTAGACTTGCACCAGATCATCCGTCTCTTCTTTGCTCCATCCCGGTGTCGAGAGGTGGGATTCGTACACGAAAGAGTCGTATTCGGGGACGGGCACGCGGTCGGGAATCGATGAGGACGAGGATGAGGATGAGGAGATGGGCGTGGGTTGCTGGCCATTGCGCACCCAATGGCGGAGCTGCGGTGCTTTGGCTGTCGGTTCTCGCGTCCACCGCGCTGCTCGTCGGTGGGTCGCCATGGAAATGTGTTGAAATGTTGAAATGTTGATGGAAATGGTGTTTCTTGGACGTCGCAAGTCGCATCCCATCGCGACTTCGGGGCTTGAAAACTAGCGGCGGAGTTAGGCGGGTTTAAACCTTGTCGCCAACCGCATCTCTCCTGCCATTTCGCACTCCTTTCTTGGTCAACAACGACAACAAACTATCATCCACCGAAAATGCATGTCAGGTACAAGCCTTCAGAGTCTCGGCCAAGGTCACAGAAAGGACTGCGAAGCACACTCACGAGGAGAAGCATATCTTTCCGCCATTCAGGAGGATCAAGACTGCTGAAAGACAAGAATCATCTCTCAAAAGCAACGACATCTAGAGCTCGCCATTTCTCTGCTCGAGCAATGACCGTGACATCACTCGCGGTTGCACTACAAATCGCGTGAACTAAGTATATGGCCGAGTCTAGCAATCAAACTTCCAGCCTTTCGCGTCAACTGCATCTCATAAAACTGAGAAAGAAGAAAACTGATCCGCCACGAGCCTATAATGAATAAGTCCGACATTCACGCAGAAATGGCACATACTTCAGACTCTTACGGCCAAACCTGAACATACTTAAAAGACTCTCAAATTTCTCATTCCTTCCGCTACAGAACTTTGCACTCTCACAACAAGCACGATAAGAATCCACGAACCCAAACCCCAAAAGATGGAACTCTCCACTCCTAATACATCTTCCCCCGTCCTCCTCGTGACATCTACAGCAACAACCATAGCAATAATCACAACCACGGCTCCCGAAAATTGCCCAGATGACAACGCCTACCAGACCGTCCCCACGTGGACCAAAGATCTAAATTACAAGAAACTCGGCGGTAAGTAAGCTTCATCTGCATTTTGCCTCCATTGCTTTATTTTTTGACATCAGTCGACATATAGAATGGATCGCTGCCTTCGCTTTGATTGTGCTTGGCATGATAATGACTGCCTTTATCTTGGTGGTGACATACCCTTGCGTCGGGGCCACGGGGCCTCGGTGAGGGATGTGGGAGGCGGATAGAGTGTTTAACGCGAGGACCGAACGAGGACTGCACACCCGCCCGACCTCTAGTGCAGTGAATCTATCAATGACCGATGATTCAAACGCAAAAAAAAAACCTCAAACTTCAAGACCGAGTATCAAGTTCCCTACCAACCTTCGTTCTCTTAACCTACAATTTCGCCCCAGAAAAATGCCGCAACCATCCAAAGAAGCCCTATCCACCCTTCTCTAAACTTCTTCATGTACACACCCTTTCGGACACACGTTCGGTGGTGGGACTTCCTTGCCATGATCAATGCAAATCATATCGCTGGGCGAGACTTGGTGGCCTCGAAGAGCCGGAGGATAGTCGCAGTCGAGACCGTAGCAGCAATTATCATGCGTGCCGGCGTACGAGTGGCAAGATTCTGCGAATGGAAGGAAAGAAATTGGGTCAGAGATGTATGTCTGGAGCGATGGTGGGTGAACTTACCGCCTTCTTTCCGGCAATTCGAGCAATTGGGGTCATCGTCATGTTGGATGGTGTGGTAGTCGCTGTCGGGGCAGTGCTTGCGAGAGACCGTTGATGGGGGTGTAGATGTTGTGATCGTCGCTGTGGTTGCTGTGAAGAGGACAGCGAAAGCGGTGACGAGGGTGGGGATTTTCATCTTGGATTTTTCTTTTTGAGGGGATGGTGGGTGAAGTTGTTGGTTTCAGGAAATCCTTGAAGTAGAGAGAGGTATTGAGAGTCTTTTAAGTATCTATGTTCGAATTGGCCGCGAGTATCCGCTGCACGTGGAATTAGCGGCAGAATTTGTGAGGATAGGCTCGTGTCGGATAAGTCCCCACCGTCCCCTGAGATAGTATTAAACCATCAACTTGTTCTTTCCCCCTCTCTCTTACTCTTTATAAACCTACCAATCGACCTCCCTCTCCCAAAAAAGAAATCAACCACCCTACCTAACAGCCCCAACAATGAAATTCTCCACCCTAGCCACAGCCCTCGCTGTCCTCTCCACAACAGCCCAAGCAACAGTCCTCCACGCCACCCCCGAAAACCCCCAATGCAAAAAAGTCGGCGGTAAGGCCCCCCCCTGTCACTCTCAATGATCCAACCTTGCTTGCTTCCCTTTCTAACATGACATAACAGACCCTTGCGTCGCAGAAGGCCACAATAACCAAAGTAACTGCTGTCGTCACCTGCTCTGCGGGTTTGACAGTCATACAGGGGAGAATACAGTTTGCTATGATTGGAGAAAAGAAGCCGAGGCGATTGTGTGTCCGAAAGGGTGTGTACGTCAGGAACTTTAGAGATTGGTGGATGAGATGATGTTGAGAATTTTGGGGGGGGTTGTCTGTGAGAGGCGACGGAAGGTGGGGCGAGATGGTGGGATAGATTTTCTTTAGCGGGGTTTGGCCTTTGGGGCTAATGTATTTGGAAGGACTGTCAAGTTCTCTTTCTCTTTTCTTCTTTCTCTTATAGATCTTCCAATCGACCTCGCTACAACATCATGATATGACAGTATTCTTGGCACTCACAGCACTAGTTTTCGCAGGGGGAAGTAGGTAGGAGTTTGAGCGAGGATTAGCGAGGACTTTATACCCGCCCAACCCGAAGCTAAAAAGCGAGGGACTAAACTTATATGAGCGTGATACTATCTTTCTCATGGCGAGAGTTTGAAGATTGAGAAGTAGCTCGTTCTTGTTAAGTAATAGCATTCCAAAAGATTTTTCAAAACCATGCGACCCCTTTTTATTGCATGGCGGAATTCTTGGAACGTTTTTGTGCGATTCTTGTCTTCTTTGCGAAGTTTCCAAAAGGGGTGATTAATGAGATATACTACGAGGTCGCGAGATCAATGTGAAGCTTGCGAAGTCGGGAGTCCTGTAGCCCGGTAACCAGAGCACTGGAACCGAGAGTGGAGCATCATGGTAGTACAGTTGAGAACTCTCTCTTGCATAGCTTGAGCAGTGCTTGTCATAAGAAGACCGAGATCCCATTACTATTTATTGACTTTATACATCGACTTTTATGCACTTTGGAAAGTTTCCATCATCTCTAGCTTCTCACAACATGAACTTCATCAACATGGAACGCCCACTGCCGGATCTGGGAGATGACGCCTACAGCATCGTCGCTGGCACCACTACCCACGACGACCTATGTACGTGAACTACGTTTCAGAAGGAAAAAAATCCCGCTGACCTGAAAATAGTGAGAATGTGCCAAGAGATCTTCCATCCTCCCATGCCAGAAAAACTCCCACCACGAGGCACAACAGTCTCGCAGTGCCTGCTGCCGATTGTGAACAGCAATGACGATCTCTGTCGCAAATTACCATACTATCCCGGCCTCTTCAACCGTCTCACGATTCACAAGGACGACAAGGAAGAGAACACCTGGACTGTGATCTGCCATTTGGAGTTGTCGAGACTTACGATTGAGAGGACCACGTCTTTAGCTTGGTGGAGGCCTCTTATGGCATGCAGAGCGACTACTAAGAGCGGAACGGTGTTTATGGACGAAGTCTGGGCGCAGACTTATGGTCGTGGTCCGCTGGAAAAGAGGGCTTTTCATTGCGAGAATGGGGTTACGCTGGGCGATATGGTTGACATTGCGCTAGGATTGGCGAAGGAGCAGCGTGTGAGGGGTGGGTATGCGATTTTCCGGCTGTTAGTCGATAAGGAGGGGAATGATCTGGAGAGGGAGATTGAAGGGAGGAGAATGTTTAATCTGTGAGATGTGTACTCAGGGGTACCTCTCATCATGTTGATCTTTTAGATGTTGGTTACTACTTCATTGACAGCAGGTACATGCAATGTGCTGATGTCAATCATCGCTGCATGTCCCTTGTGGCTTCCAAGCCATAAGCCGTCTTCTCAAGATCTAGGCTAGAAAAGTCCCACAATTGCTGACTTTGCAAAACACTTTTTTCGCGAAATCATTTCCTACTTGCCACCGAACAAGATCCCTCAGCACCTCCTGATACGATCCTGGGTCAGCGTGTCTACGGTGCAGCGCTCTACGTCCATTGTATGCTTCCCACGCACATGGAATGTCCCCACATTCTCCAAATACCAATGTGAAGCTTTCGATAAGATCTCGGTGTGGTTGAGGAAGAAGAAGGAGCCAGCGGATCATCTTGACGACGCTGGTGAAGTCTTCGAAGCAGGCGTTGTAGTAGGAGGCGGCGAAAACTTCGCGAGAGTCGTGGGAGATGTGGAGGAGTTTGGTGGAAGTTACGATGGAGTCGGCGGTGTTGAGGTTGCGGATTGGGACTCTGGGAGCCGTGAAGACTTCTATGTAGATCTGTTCGTAGATTTCTCCGGGTAGGGAGGCGAGGCCTTTGTGGAGAGCTTCGGTTGTGAGAACCATGGTGGCTGGGATGAGAGATTGAAGGGCTAGGGCTGGTTTTTGTAGTGTTCTTCCTGGTTTGCTTGATCATCTAGCTAACAAGTAGCCGTTGTTCTTATGCATTCTAGAAAACTTGTGCTTCTTGATTCGGGTTCCTCTCCCGTGGATTGTCCAATGCTTTTGCTAACGTAATTCATTGTCTCGATTCTGGAGTTAGTGGATAAGGGAAGCTCCATGAGACGCTGTTGCAAGATAAAGTACCAGGAGGAAAGTGGGTGTGGTTCTATGTGGTGTTGACTCTAGCCTAAGCCCCTTTTCTAGTTTGCTTGGCACTCCAGCTGACTATCAACCACCCATACTACATTCCCGCCACCCATCATCAGCAGTCATACCCGCTTAAAGTGTCTGAAATGGTAATCTGATGATATATAACCCTCGGTTCTACCCATACCTCGACGCGACACCAGACATAGAATAGGAGATTGTCAAATGGAGTTTCTTGGCGTCTGTCGAATTTCGAGCTGATCTTGTACAAAACTGAACGGTAGCCTACTGGTGTCTCCTGAATGACAGCCAACGGTGAGAAGCATTCACAGATTTCCACACTCAAAACAAGCCGAACTTCTGACCGATTGTAAAGCTCACAATTTTTTCGCCTACTCAACTTGCTCAGTCTCCCCTCCTTCAACTACCTCATGCCATCCATTCCATTCCACGCCCTCAAACTTCAGAAAGACTTTCTCTGCCATCTCTTCTCCAACATGCTGGGCAACAAGTGCCCTCAAATACCAAGGACAAATAGCCACATCCTTCTTAAGCATCGGACCTTCAGTTAGCTGATGTACAATACAAGGGGCACCGCCCCAGTTTCTCATCGCTAGAAAGAGATGGCGGTGATCGCCACTGTTGGTGAGCTTCTTAATCCGGTTGCGATGAGCGGTAGGGACGACAGTCAGCCATTGCATGAAGGACATCACTGTGGCTTCATATTCGAAATCTGCAGAGTAGAAAGTGGTGGCATAGAGCTCTCGGGTACCGTGGGAGAGGTGCATGAGTTTGAGAGATGTATCGAGAGCAGGAGAGTTGAGGTTGCGGATCTTGTTAGCTGACGCAGTGAAGACAGCTTTGTGGATTTGGTCGTAGAGCTCTTGAGGTAGAGTGGAGAGGCCTTTGCAGATTGCGGTGACGGTGAAGTCCATGATATGGTGGTGCTGTTGATGATCAAGAGACATGGAGCTGAGGGTAAGGCAATAATTTTTGGTTGACATCATCTCCCGCAAGTTTGCATAGGAATTCTGACTAGCAAACAATGTGCTCGTGAGCATAAAGTTACCTAGAAGCTGCAAGCAGTCTTATATTTGCAAACTATATGACTTCCCCTTTGTTCGTCGATCCATAAGTGGATCGACTCAGCAAACTTGGAGGCAAAACGATTTGAAACTGCTTGACTAGCAAATCAACAATTAGTAAGTACTGGCCTGGCTCGAGTTTCACATGTCGAAACCGTTCAGAGCTATTCTGATTACAAATCAACAGGTGAATGAAAGCTCTCGACCTGGCTGCACTTTCACAATGTATTTTGGTCATTCAATCAACCCCTGCTACTTGATATTCATGATCTTCAAGGTCCTTCACACCTCCAAACTATCTTCCTCGAAGTTTCCTCATCCAGCCACCATCTGAGGAGCGGTCCTGGATCGGTTTCTTCTATGGAAGTCGTACGTCCAGGTCCTCTGTAGATACCAAAAGCCTCCCACTTATGCCATGCACTGTCTATCTGTCCTGGCTTCCCAAAATTTGTCACTTTTCGAATCAGGCTACGGTGGAGTTCAGGAACAGATGCGAGCCAGCGGAGCAGAGTTTCAAGTTCGCCGCTGTAATCAAAGGAGGTGGAGTAGAAGGAAATTGTGTAAAGCTCTCGGGTGGCTTGAGAGATCTGCATGAGTTTCACTGGGAGCAAGAGGGCTTGTAAAGATTGGTCAAGCTTGCGAACTTTGTTGATTGTGGCTGTGAAGACTTCTGTGTAGATTTGGTCATAAAGCTCTTGCGGGAGGCTTGAGAGTCCTTGGCGAATTTTGGAGACACTGCAATCCATTTTTGAGAGTCGATGTTGTGAAGATGGAGTTCAGCGCGAACGAAGTGAGATCTTTTGAGATATTGCCCCTTTGCAAGTTTGTATGTCAGTCATTGAACGATTGTACTTCTTTCTCTCGGGCTACAGCCACTAAGTCCTCTTTTAAAACTGCGAATGAGCCATCTGGTACGCAATAAAACCGTCATGAGAGATGCTACCAACGAGTCGCAGCTGAATCAGCTACCCTTTCAACACTTCAAGCTTTGTGTCTCCAGACCACTACTCTTATTCACTCTTTGCCATTTTAAAGCAAAGCTTCAACGCAACACTTGTCCAGCGAAACTTGAGTCAATCGCTTAGCTAGCTACTGCTGGTCAGAGTGATCCTCAAGATGCCTGTGTTTCACATTCCGAAACTTTCCATAAACAGCCACGATTGCAAACCAACAAGTGAGTGAATATCTCCGATTTGGTCACTCGCCCGCAGACCATGTTGCTCGGTCCCAAGTAATTTTCTGCGCAGTGTCTTTATCCGTGTACGTACTAGCTGTGATTCTGAGAAGGATCTCTGCTGCTTCGACCTCCGATGCTCCTCTACAAAGCAATGGCTCGTGTTTAGCCCACCAGCTAATCTGTCCGTCCGGAGGACCGTATACTATGATCCGCTGGATCAAGCTGCGGTAGTGTCGAGGAACAACATTGAACCAAGAGATCAAATTCATCGACTCACCACTAAACTTGAACGAACCGTTGTAGTAGCTGGCGGCATATAGCTCTCTACTGGCGTGGGAGAAGGACATCATTTCGGAAGCGATCCTCCAGTTCCAGTTGATCCAGCGGAGCTCTGGGTCAGGAGACGTGAAGACTTCTTTGTAAATTTGATCGTAGAGCTCTTGTGGAAGGGTAATGAGTCCGTCACGGAGGCTTTTGGTAGTCAGATACATCATGTGTGTTTGGGGCTGGTAAGGCAAAGGTCGAAAGTCTTGAGAAAAGCCACTCTACTGATCCAACCCCCTATAAGTTTGCTTGCGGGTTTGATTTGCTAAGAGCTTCGATTGCTATCTTCGTCTCTTTTGGCATGAAACTACTGGTACTTTCCAGCCAATCAAAGATAACAGAGCTGATCAAACGGTGCAAAGGCTAATCAATGTAAGCGCAGAACTCGATCCCCCAGATGATGTATTCCTCCGCTTCTCATTTACCGCGAGCAAGACGTCCTCAGTCCTTACACAGAGCTACCGGCGTCAAAGCACAGTCGGTCCTCTCATAGATCATCCCTCAATATAGCAAATGATTCTGAATGTACGATGAGGCTTCGATCGGGATCGCGGCATCGCTCATCTTTTGGTGGTCTAAGGCACCAAAGCAAGCCCATGAGCGCCTTGATGCATCTTCTTGTCCGCACGCTCAACAATATCAACCTCAAGAACCTTGTCCACTACCATCCCATCAAGATCCACCACAGTCACCGTCCCAGTGAAAATCGCAGACGCAAATGCTTTCCTTCCATCGAGCGAGGAGAATATTGTCAGCGGAGCGATTCCAGTGTCGAAAGAAGCCAGAATGCGATATTGTTCTTCAGAAGCTGCCAATACAGTCAATTTTCCATCCAGCCCTCTCGGAGGACCGTCACAGCTCTGATCAAATAGGTACTGTCCAACGAGCAAACGATCTTTGGCATCGACATGCACTGTCAGGGCTCCAAATTCCAATGGAATTCTTTCAACCACCCGGTCTGACTCGGTGTCAATGACTTCTATACCAAAGTCTCCAGGTTTCCCGCTTCTCTTCATCCCCTCCCCAACAGTCGGCGTAGGAAAAAACGCCAGCTTCCCATCCCTGGAAATCCCCGGCTGTTCGCATCCACCAGGCATTTCAATACGTCCGAGAAGTCTCTCATTGACGAGATCGAGGATAGACACAAACCCAGCTTCTTTGTTGCAGGTATATGCTTTTTTTCCATCGGGCGTCATGACGAACCAATGGGTTTTGGAACCTGAACCGACAGCCTTAACAATCTTCCCGATCTGGAGATCGATTCCAATAATTCCTCCTCCCTGCTGAAAGCCAACCTCAACAGAAACATAAAGAATGTTATTGGAACGGTCAAGAGCCATACCATGCGGACCTGCGTAGGGCTTGGTACTGATATCGCCGATGATTTCTCTCTTCCCACAATTGACAATGCTGATCGTCGAGCAGTCTTCCCCATGCGATACGTACCAGCCATGAGCGTAAGCATGACTGATGTATAAGAGGTTGGTGCTTTCGTCATAGCAAAGTTCGTGTGGTTCGGCGAGAAGATTTTCTAGAAATCCTGTGAGGGCCCCTGAGGAGAGGTCGTAGAAGGAAAGAGATTGTCCGCTTTGGCTGATGACTGCCAAGGTGTTGTTGTTGTTGAACATTTTTTCTGGCTTGGAGATCGGTGGTGCGCTTTGTTTAGGGGTTGGATAATGTGCGAGGACTATGCACTTATATTGATGTTGATGCTCGGCCGATGATGCCAAGAGATTTGAAGTGAGTGAATGTGAGCTCGGCCGAGGGTCGTAAGTCCGAAGTACGTTTAATGAGAGCATGCTGTGTCTCGACAAGGATGTATCAGCTTGCTCACATGAGATTTTATCCACTCGTGCCAATGAGCGCGCCACTCACAATACTCGGAGAAAAGATGCAGCCTGTAACATTGATCAGAATGCGAACGGAAACAGGACCTTACCCCTGTAAGCGAGAATGGCACTCCTTAGCAAAGGCAGCTGGTCTCACCCATGACAAGTGTCGTGTATATGTTCTAGTCTGGTGTGTTTATCGAATGGGATCGAACGATACCTGTCGTGAGCAGACTGGCGTTCGAAATACTGCCTCGTGCTTGTCGGGGGAGGATATGCCAAGTCCGCCCAGATCCTCCGCACAGACTAAGGGCCCGAAACGGGAAGTCATTCGTCTGTGTGGCGAATTGGATTGCTGCCGCGAGCTGGGTTTGCGATGCCGTAGACGATATGATTGCAATGCCGAGTACCACCGGTGCATGTTTTGTGGCTCACTGTCATTTCGTAAGTAGTCCACGAGAATACCAACTTCGAAGCGGATATCTCATCTCCTTTATTGTTCTTTTGTTCCTTCATATTTTATGTAGCACCCGCTACAATTACTCACTCGTGCTCGGATCTTTTTTTCTTTATAGACGATGCGTCCTCGTTGTCAGCATGGGCTTCAAATGACTCAACCTTGAGCTCACCCACGTGTTCGTTTTTCGACAACTCTGTTGCTGAGATGTTTGCATGCGCGAATTTTTCGATGTTTGATGGAAAGATTAAGGATTGAGACATGGAAGGTGCCTAATTCTGAGTCGATCTTTCAGGATGTTAGTCATCATATGCCCCCTTTTCCGATGGCTCGCTGTCTGGCAGTGTCAGGTTTAAGCATAGGGTTGGGTAAAGCCATAATGGAATCAGCTTGACGATCGCTTCTGGCTCTGTTCCTGTGGCTCCAAATCAATACAAGTAGAAGAAAATCTATCCAGAGGAAACGAAACTCCCAAAAGTTCTTTTCGTTGCTAAAGTCGTATACCAGACCGCTATGCTTTCTTTGCTTCTTCAAAACCAACAAGGCCGTTCAATTCCTATACCTGACCGCTATGCTTTTTATGATGTTTCAAAATGGAAAAGGTCGTTCCATATATGTGCTATTCTCAGACCATGAGACCCCGCAGGTCTGCCGTTCGAGCTGCTCATGCAACACTTCGAAATCCGCGCTTCCTGTTCTAGCGAATGCCCTAATGTGTTCGCAGCGAAGATAGAAGAACAAGGCGAGGGTACGTGTAGCGGCAGCCTTCTGTGTACATCATTGCAGTGTCATGCTCTTCGTGCTTGCTGGTAGGGGGTACACATCGTCCGCGGGAGATTTGGCGGATCATAGAAGTTGGAGTCGTACGACAAGACAATCTGCCATGAACGAACGGAGAAGGTAATATTGCGGCCGAAGGAGGTCATAGGCAAGGGTGCATAGCGAGCGCATCCCTGTCTATCTGCTTGCACGCTTTCGGATTTGGAAGGACAGGTTCAAGTCTCTCAAAGCGGAAATCCGCGTTGCCTGTTTCAGGGAACTCGCAGCGTCCGCTTTAAGCTCGATGCTCCGCTCTCACCCTGTGCACAAGATGCGGAAGTCTGCGGTGTCTGTTTCAGGAGATCTCGCAGGGTCCAACTCAAGCTTGATGCCTTCGCTCGGACCCAGTGTACAGGACGAACGACTCCACGAAAATTTCCCATCCTACGCGGCCGTCGATACCTCCGACATGTGTATCTCGGCACGGGTCTGGGTCGTGCCAGCAAAGAACAATGGCTGAGGCTCTTGAATCTCAAAGCCCAAGTCCAAGACTCCATGATCGTGCATGCCTGTGAAGTAGGCCGCATTGACATCAATCCATGTCACCAGTCTTGTGAGAAACTGATCCAGAGGTCCGAGTGAAGACCCAAGTGTTCTCCGCACTTCAAGCATTCTCATAAGTCCGAACATGTGCTGTTGGTATGCCTCCTCCTCACCAAAGACTGCCTCGAAAGCTGCTAGTTTTGCCACTGCTCCTATCGTCGAATCTCCCACTGCAATCCGAATGTCATCTGACCGAAGACATCGATTGATCTCATCCAATGCCCGAGCTTTTAACATGAAGATCACTTGCGGTGAGATCACCAAGCTGTCGTCTCCTCCCACGTTTCCCTCTGGATGGAATGCGCGGCAGTAGTGAGATGCAGCCATCAACAAAACTGCATACATTGTAGCTGGAGAAACCATGGCCATCGGAAACCAATGTGTCTTTAAGAGGCCCTTTTGTGTTGGTCCATCGAGAACATCATTTGGTTGGGCAAGATTGTTGATGTAATGGGCGATGATCGGCGGAAAAAGCGGAGAGTAGTCGATAGGAAACGTCCAGAATGGGTCTTCTTGCGGGGACCCCAAGGATGGAGATATGGAGAGGGGCTGCGAGGTCGAGGAAGACGCCGAGGAGGGATCCGTCTCGCTGCTTTCGCTTCTGGGGAGTTTGCTAACGGAATCTCTGCTGGTACGTTTTGCTCGTGTGTTGGGACGGGTCGATGAACAATCTTTCGTATCTTTCGGCTCCGCTTTGAGATTTCCGTCACAATTCACCGTGACTGAGCGAAACGGGTCGCCCTGCCGTTTCTGGCGATGTTGTCGACGTGTGACGTGGGCACGTACAGCAGCTCGATGCTGCCGGTTAGGACCTGGGCAAGATTCCGAGGTATACGTGACGAATTGCAGAGTCAAGGGCTGCGGTTTCTTGTCGGAATCCTGCTCGAGCATCGAACACTGCTCAAGCGTCGAATCCTGCTCGAGCGTCGTTATCGTTGAGTCCACATCAGGCAATGAAGAAACGGAAAACTCAAACTCCATTGGGTGTCGGCACTTGGTACCCAACAAGGTTGAGTGATAGACAAGGATCTCGACAGGTGACAGGATCGTAAGTCGAGATTACCGAGCACAGAACGCTGGATGTGTTTCAATTGTGAAGAGGGGAGGAAAGGCATATTTATTGCTAGTGTCCGATCCAGTAGTTTTGATTCGCCTTTCCGGGAGCACTCGCCCGAATGAGCTTGGATTCGACTTTTCCCAATGCGGAAGTCAACAATGTCCATTTCCGGAGCTATGAGTGCAGATCTTCAGCCTTACAGGGAGATATTTATGTGTTGGCAAGGCCGCGATCTCGAAAGATCTCAAACAGCATCCACACTCTTCATCTTTCTGCAGCTAAAATAAAGATCTCCTCTACACATCATGTCATTGAACGGCAAAGTGGCACTTGTAACCGGCGGCGGGAAGAATTTGGGCGCTGACACGGCTCGTGAGCTGGCCAAAGAAGGAGCCGCATTGGCCATCCATTACAACTCTCCCAAAAGCAAGAGCGAGACAGAGGCCTTTGTCGAAGAGCTGAGAAAGGGAGGTACCAAAGCCTCAATCCACGTTGGCGATTTGACTAGGGCATCGGCAGTCGAGAAGCTCTTTTCAGAAGTCCTTCAACAACATGGCAAGCTCGATATTCTCGTCAACACCGTGGGCATGGTCTTGAAGAAACCAATCGTGGAAGTCAGCGAGGAGGAATACGATACTATGTTTGCGTGAGTTCATTGGAACCGCTTCTGAATGTCAAAAAGTTGTTGACGTGTTGTACAGGGTGAACTCCAAGGCTGCATTTTTCATCCTCAAAGAGGCTGCCAAGCACGTCGCAGAGGGTGGAAGGATCGTCACTGTCGTCACAGCTCTCCTTGGAGCCTTTACCGGATTTTATACCTCGTATGCTGGTAGCAAAGCTCCAGTGGAGCATTTCACCAGAGGTGTAGCCAAGGAGCTTGCCGACAAGCGAATTTCTGTCAACTCTGTTGCACCAGGTACGTTGAGCTGATTGTAGAATTGGTAATATGAATGCTGACCTTCGTACCGCACAGGTCCAATGGATACTCGTAAGTCCACGATTGAACTTCGGAGGCTTTTCGGCGTGACTAACAGTATGGCAAGCCTTCTTCTACCCACAGGAAAGTCCCGAAGCAGTGGCGTTCCATAAGAGCCAGGGATTGGTGAGCCAAGAATGTCGACTCGATATGCGCAGTTCTTACTGATTTTTTTGGCAGGGTGGTCGTCTTACAGAGACCAAGGACATTGCTCCTCTCATCAGGTTCCTTTGTACAGAGGGAGGGTGGATTTCTGGCCAGACCATCTTTGCAAATGGAGGCTACACCACTCGCTAAGTTGGAATCAGGTAGTAAGAAAGTATTTGGAACAGCAAATTTTCCTCAAGACCTTCATGGTATCTTTCATCTTGCCGCTACCTTGCCAAGACGTGCCAGCCGGGGTGTTGGGCATGCGAGAGTTGGCAGTCGATTCAGAGGCGTTTGCGGCATCCAGTGATGCAGTCTCCTTGACATCGATGCGCCATATGAGAGAGCGCCTTCAGGAGACTTGCCTTGAGGCATCTAGGCTGCAGCGTCATCATACCAGTACGCATGTCCTTTCGGGTAGTCCAACACTCATGAGCTGTCCTTCCATCGCACCGCACACATGAGCTGGGCCAATGATCTCGAATGCACCTCCTCTACTGATCTCGCGAATCACCAAGGGGGCCTTGACGCCACAGAAAATCACCACTTCATCTTGCGGCATGGTATCTTCCGGAAAGTAGCCAAGACGTCTGGTTTCGAGAACGGCGGGCCTCATTCCCCAAGCGGCACGAAACAAGTACTCCATGAGCTCTATGCCAAAGGATGTCAAGGAGCTTGGCGTTACACTCATCCAGTTCCATGACCGCTGAGGCTCGAAAAGTACCTCTAGCAGCTCGTTCAAGTCCATTAAAGCTGCAAAGTTGGTGGTTGGGTCAAGGGTTTGTTGTCGAGAAGTCTCTCGGAACAGGAGTTCTTGTATAGACTGTGTTCGAAGCTCTTCGTTGATGTCGACATTGGCGACAAGTTGGTGTAGATGTAACACCCAATTGGTCCACCAGCACCAAAAGCTTGCTACGGGATATTCGTGGTTTCCGAACAGTTTTTCGAGGTTCTGTGCTCCCAAGCCAAAGCTCTGATGGGCGGCACCGATGCTGGCAATGAGTTTGCGCTTTGTTCCTTGAGAAATCGTTCCTGTCTCGGATAGCATGCCTCCTGTAGCTACCGCTGTTTCGCTCAAGCCAGCTTCGCTCACGAATTTGTGAAATCTTCTCCCGACTTGTGCAATTTTTCCAAGACTCACGCCTGTTAAAGTTAACGCCTGCTTGAAACGCACTATCTCGGACTTTGCCTTGGGTTCGCTATAAGGGATGAATTGGACTGTTGGGACAGAACTTGCACAAGCTCGGTACTTGATGAAGTAGTCGAGACCCTTTTGAGACCAGTCATATGCCCACGACGGGAGGCTTTCGCCGTAATCGCCCCTCATATGTGCATAGGGCTTGAAAGTGATGAGCGGGTCGACGAATCCGGCGGCAAGAAGGAAACGAGCAGCGTTGGCGTATACATGCCCGACAGGAAGTGCATAGTCGGGCTCAATCTTGTCCCTATCGCTGGCCAACCCCAGCCTGGCGTATATTTGATCTCTGGGATCCTTAGCTTGATGTCCTGGGGGTGACGTGAAGTAGACGACTTCAAAGACGTCTTTCAATGTCACCGAACGTCCTTTTGAACATTCTGTGCGAGCTGTGAGACAGCTGAGAAATCGTGTATCGAAGCCTCGCAGCTGTCCCCTCATTTCTGGCATATCTTTCGAGTTTCTGTAGTAGTTTGCGAGACTCAAAGCAAGGAAGACGGGTTCGCATGGAATCGATATGGTTCCGTACTGGAATGTCAATATCCGCGCTCTGCCAGTCTCTTGAAGAATCCAGACCCGTGAGAAGTTTTCGACAAGTGAGAGGGCCCGTACGCCTGCCAATCCCTCTTGCATGATGCCGTTAAGTAGAACTGTCGGTCGGAGCTTTTCAACCAGCCGAGCCACCTTTTTGGCGACTGTCTCCAGCTGCTGCTCTGATCCCGAATCTGTAGAGCTAGCATGCGCCACGGCAAAACATACTTCAAGCCAATGGTCATTAAGTGCGAGGTTCAGAGTACCTGCAATGTTTTGTGCCATATCCCAAACTTTTCTGGCTGTTTCGATGGCGCCTTTGATCATTTGCACAGTGGCCAAATCTTGCTGGTCCCTCACTGATGGTCCAATCCATGCAAGAACGCTCGTTGCCAGTGTGTAGATCGACACCATTAGTTTCAGTTGCCAGCTCTTCTCTTTCTTATCATCTTGATTGATGCAAAGCGCATCGGCCCAGATAGTAACGACATTGTTTCGTTGACGTGCGCATCTGAGTGCTTCGGCCAGATTGCTGTAAATCGGGAAGTAGTTCTGTGCGGGCAATGGAGCATCGGAAACGCAGCAAAGCATTGACTTCAACCCTCTCTTCTGCCTTTTCGACGGATTTGATCGATCCGTGATCAAGATCTGGCAGTTCCTCTGATCTGGCGAACCCCATACATAGGACAATGCGCAGAACTTTGCCTCCTGAAGCCTGACATGTCGAATAGTACATTCGAGTTGTTGTTGGTGATGCGATGCAGGCTGAATGTCCAAAACTCTGATCTCTTGGAGACCCTCATTTAGCGGCTGGTAGCTGAATCTTTTAGTCGTGTCCATCGCAGCTTAGTGTGAAGCTGCTACTGATAATGAGTAGTAGGTGGTTAGTGTCGAACGACTATGTATCAACCTCCATCAGCTGCCGTTTCACTTTATCGAATGGGAGGATGCTATCAGGCGGTAATGAAAGATTCTCCAAATGAGTTGAGCTTGAGCTTGTAAGGTCGATATGGCTATCACAGAACCTGGCCGAGCGCCTCGCACGAGGTGGAACTGAGGTTGTTGTGGGTTCGATATAGCAATCCCAGAATTGAGCAGAGAGAGAAAGACGAGCCATGAAGAAGGCTGCAGTCCCAATACCTGCGCCGAGAGTCAAGAGCTAGCGAGGTCTGCTGGAAGTTCCGAAAACTCATCATCGTGTGGCTTGTCGGGCAGCCCGACTTAAAAGCACGGCCCAAGCCTCCATAGTACTTATGTGACGTCCATGCTATGCATATAGAGTGCGGCTTTCTCCATGCACCAAGATGAAGTAGGTATGAGTAGAGCGCAACTGTTGCGGCTGAATTCGGGCGCAACCCCCAAAATAACAAATGCAGTCGGAGATCCCGTACACTTCACTCCGAGCGCCATGCCAAGGATTCTAGGCTACAAGGCCGTGGTAACACAGCGCTGTATTCTTAGTGATTGCGGCGTTCGGAACACATATTGTGGCGCTTTGGATACCTCAAACTCTAGATTGCTTCACCCGATGCCTGTATGCCCAGATCAGGCGTCTGAGAACTTTGAAGGCGTTTTGATCTATAACAGCGGCATCAGCAACAACAGATGAGATCCGCTCCTCTCGATGCCCACAGCTTAGAAGACTCACAACGACCCCGTCAGCCCAAGCAACGCCAATATGAGATCTGCTTTGATCCACATCCTGTTCACACTTCTCTATGCACTTCAGGATTTCCGAGTTCTTGCCCAAGATGCGTCTCTACACGGCGTGCTTCCGGATGCCCGCAGAGAGCCTCTGAATCAAGCCCTGTACAAACGACAAGAAGTGCCTCTCCCGAAGGTCGATAATCCATCACCAGAAGAGCCGAAGCTGATAGAGCCGGACCCAATCGTGAACCCACATTTCGAGAGTCCCTCGACAGAAGACCCTCAAGGACATCCAAGCCCGTACGACGATGACAGCGCATTTGTCCTCACTTCTTCGTGGGATGGCTCGTCCCAGCAGACCTTGTTCACTAGTATGTATCGTACAAAACATCTGCGAATAGGATCAGCAGCTTACAGAGATGCAGATTTCGATGGACCAGAAGAGGCATTCTTTTCCAAAATTTTTGATGTTCTGGCGTACAAGGACCCGAAATATTACGCAACAGTTGATCTGAATGAACACCAGGAGCCTTTGCGCACCGGTCGACCAACTGGAGAACCACTGACTTTCACGGGCACCGTTACAGAGTCGACAGCCACAGCCACAATCACCTTCAACCCTGCCAAGGCTACAGATGTCTGCGGGGCTTTTGGGACCCTTCGTAGCTATTGCGGTGCTGACAGTGCTGGTACGGAGTGTGCCTGCTATTCCAGCACATACTACGTGCCCGAGCAATGGAACTCGCTTGCTGCTGGATGTGCTCAGATAGAGCCAGATGGCTGCAGTCTTGAAGATGATTCGAAAGCTTTGTGTCCCTTGGTATCCAGCGCGTCCGCATCTTTGTCGTTTTGTCCCGAGACGAATTCGGCTGGAGCCACGGGAGTCAGATTTGCCGCGACGTTCAACATCAATGCTACGGTGGCGAGAGTTACACCGTCAGTCCCTGCGGTGACTGGTAACTCAGACCAGGTAGCTTCGGCCGTATCTCCAGGGAAGAATGGTCTTTCTCGGTTCTTTCTTGTAATGGTCTTGAGTGTGATGTGCTTTAGTGCCGTAGCTTAGTGTTCAGGAACATTGAGTAACCTTCTCGAGGCTTGTTTTGATGGTACCCGTGAGACCATGAATGAAACAAGAGAGCAGGTAGAACTTGACTGGCGTGGTGATCGTTGTGGCGAAGAAGAAGAATGGCAGGTGGTGGTGAAAGAATTCTTGTTAGCATGAACTGCTACTATGAGTGTCGCTTATGACAGTTGTCAGCCGCGACTTGGGTTCGTCTGCTGATGGAACGGTGCGAGTGAATAGTTATCATGATGGGGAGGTACATGTAGGGGGAGAAGGAGAAGGAAAAGTGGAGTTACCTTAGACGTTTTATACCACGTGGAGCTGACGACCAAAACAAATCCTGGGACAGCATCGTCACCTTCAACTTTCCAACTTCTTCACAACCACAACTCCCACAACACCCCCGACCATGTCGCCCTCACTATTGGCGCTGGTCTTCACGATCCAGCTCGCCCTCTCCATAATCAGCACAGTCGGCGCCCAAACCATCAACAACATCGCCTGGCGCATTTTCCTCCTGCTTCCGACCGAACACTCGACCGCCGCTGCCAAAACCTCACAACTTCGCAATGAAGTCGTGAGATTACAGCGCGAAATGCTCGCCGTATCCGCACAGGACAACTTTGCCAAATGGGCGAGATTGAGGAGAGAGCACGACAAAGCGAAGGATGTCTATGAGAAGAATGGTGAGTCTTTCTTTCCCTTTCAGTATCCTCTTTTGTTGGGATGCAAAGGAGCTGTGCTAATAAGTGATACATCAGTGGCTCAAACAGGTGGTTTCCGAAGCTCTTTCGACTCCATCCTCAACAAGTTGAGATGGCTAGGGACTCAAGGTGTAAACTTCTTGGTCAACGGATGGTTTGCGAAGCAGGGCATGTTCTGGCTTCCTAGAGGATGGGTACCCTATGCCGGCGAGTGGGTATTGAGCTTCCCACGCGCACCGTTGGGCAGTGTGAGCGTGAACGTGTGGAGCATGGCTTGTGGGGTTGTCATTGGGATGATCGTGGAGGCTTTGGGATCTGCTTGGAAGCTGAAAAGCAGAACAGAAAGCATTCAGAAAGTGCAGGAAGCCTCAGGAGAACAAGAAGCAACAGCAGAAAAGAAGGCGGCGCCAAAGGTCGAGATTCGGCAGAGGAAAGAGCTTTGAGCTTGGTTTCGAGTCTATGGGGCGTTTGAGAGCGGGATACGGATAAAAGCGTGGCGTTGAGCATAAGATACCATGATCTGACTACGAGATGTTACGGATAAGCCGGAGGAATAGTGTTATGGTCACCAGTCCGCTCAAAACTGCTCAGTACGGCGGGAGTAATGCTACAGACAAGACCTACGCTCCAGCTCTGCGGACACGTCGAGCACGACCTTCCATGCTGGCATGCGACTTAA
Source organism: Ramularia endophylla (assembly GCA_002116395.1). Taxonomy (NCBI): domain Eukaryota; kingdom Fungi; phylum Ascomycota; class Dothideomycetes; order Mycosphaerellales; family Mycosphaerellaceae; genus Ramularia; species Ramularia endophylla. Next base: position 20,038 of record MWSQ01005606.1, on the reverse strand, counting down.
TGCTCTTCCCTACGTCCCTACCGATTGAGCCATATCCTTGCGTGTAAAAAGAATGCTGACAAGGAGTCTTAGGAACAAATTCCTTGGCAATATTGGACATCAGAAGCACGCCCAAGTCCCAAGTCCATCACACTATATCTCAGTCAAGTTACCTTTCGTTAACCCTCCAGAAATCACTAATTCAGCATTTGATTTCCCCTCGCGTTTTCCATAGCCGGTTTACCTTTGCACTTTCCTTATCATCCGGAACCAAACTACGCTACCGGCTGGATCCGCGCACCGCTCGAACGACCATCAACTACACTTCCTTTGTTGACGAGAGAGTCCAGCAACGCTGCTGTACATTGCAAAAGTTCTCACAGAATGCTTACTGCCTTATAAAACATCCATATGTCAATTTTCACCGGGTCGAAGCAACTCAACACTGATCGCTTTCTGTCGAGCACAGACCTGAAGATAGCACGACAAAAGGAATCTCATATCAAGCTGGCCGACTGACTTTCTTTCGACATGGGCTTGTTCAACTTGGGCTATCTGGAGCTTACTTCATTGAGGAGTGCGTTTTGATGAAGTTCACGGGATCCAGAAGCTGGCTGCAACAGTGGACTGTTTTACACATTGTAACATCTATCACATATGCTGCTCGATTGTACAACACCCTCGCTATGCATCTATGCATCGATGCTTCGCTCTCCCACGATGCTCAAGATCTAGTAAGCATACAACAGCAAGAAAGCAACCATGAGCGCGAAAAGTCCAGTAGCTTCAGCGAAGGCGAATCCCAAGACGGCGTAAGAGAAGAGTTGACCTGCACTCCGGATCAGCACGAAGTTTCAGATGTCGAGATTACAGCGGAGAGATGTCAGACTTACCACGCATAGAAGGATTCCTGGCAACACCATTGATAAGCGCAGCAAACACACTTCCAATTCCAATTCCAGCGCCCGCAAGACCAATGGTAGCAAATCCTGCTCCTTGCATTTTGGCGGCGGCGAGGATGGCTGCTGTGGTGGTCTCGGCGACTACGCCGCGGGATTGCATGGCGTTGCGGAGCATGTTGGGTTTGTTGAGGTTGGAGCGGAGGGCATTGTTCATGAGGAGGCCATGCTTGGATGCGGCGGGCTGGCGGGAGGACAGAAGGGTGCTTGGGAGGCGGGAGACGGGCGATGCTGGCAGGAGCAGTCAGTTTGGAGCATGAAGGGAAAGGGGAAGAAGCTCAATGGTAAGCTCAACAGCTAGCTTACAGGTGGAGGATGAGGTAGAAAGCAAGCGGCGAGAAGCCATTGGTGCCGCAGAGCGGGTGAGTTTCGAAGCTGCGAACATTTCTGCGGTGACTTGTTGGAGAGAGGTACAATGTACGCAGCAAGTCGGTGGTATGCAAGAGAGGAGGAAGAGAAAGGGAAAGCAAAGGACGACGCAAAGTGAGGAGGTGGTTTACCGAGGGCACGCAGTGCTTTGACCTGCAGGGTACGTACCTGTCGCACGGAGGCCTCGCCTTCGTGATGGCTTGCTTTCTTGTTGTGTTTGTGGAGTTCTATGGGTACGTACCTGTCGCACGGAGTCTTTCTGAGGAGGAGAGGTGCAGGGTACGTACCCAGTCACATCGCCGATCGGACTCTATGCGCATGCTGGTGGAGGATTGTGTTGCGATGTTTTATGTGCGGATGGGTGGGGCGATGGGACCATTTCTCTCTTGACATACCGTATGTTACTGATTCGAGTCCTTCGTGAGGAGACCACGACTGCCTCTCAACGACAATTGCGAAGAGTGGAGAGAACTCCACCAAGAGCGCAGACCCATGCTGCAACCTCTTGAGGTCGTGTGCTCTCGGCCAGTAGTATGCAAAGTATCCTTGTATACATGTACACTTCTCCGCATTCTTACATTGAGTTCAGGTCTAAAAGCGGCACGGCTCCACTTGATACAATGCGGAGATGCGGGGAAGGCGGCAAGTGAGGGAATCTGAGCCTATGAGAGCTCGAGGGGTAAAAGCCAAAGCCCGCTTCGGGTGGAGTGTGCCGCATGTTGGGCACTTCGCGTGCATTGGAATGTGATGAGGCTTTTTTTATATACATAAACTCGAGGTCTGGATGTCTGGATGTCTGGATGGGTGTTGTATCATTCTGCTTCTGTTTCGGGATCCTCGTCTTCAAAGCAGATTCATGTTGCTCTTACCGCACGATTCTTCTCCCGCAGGGCTGCTTCTCGCCGCCGGAGCCGATCCAAATCAACCCATGCCTGTCGGACGGTGAGAGAGCCCATTCAATCAATCTTGGCAAGCTTGCCACAGCCACGGAACATGACGACTGCTACCAGCACAGCACACATCCCGAAGGCGAAACTGAACCAGTTCGCGGCACGGTATCCGTCTAGCGTAGCTGCTGCACTTGATGAGCCAGTGGCCGTCTCGGCGCCTGTTTGATGAGAAGCTGTGATGGATATCACAGTTGCGATGGAGAGGCCAAGAGCACGGCCAATCTGACCAATGGTTTGAAATATGGCTGCCCCAGAAGCCTGGTCCTCCTGTGAGACAGTGCGCATTACAAGAAGAGTGAGGCAGGGGTACAGAGTGTCGGCACCAAGTGTCACAATGACCATTCCAGGGAAGCCGTAAGCCCAATATGTAGTATCGGCGGGGATAGGGATGGCGAACAGGAGACTGGCAACAGCCACGGCCAAGATGCCGAAGATTGTGAGCCAGTAGCCGTCGATTCGAGCGACAATCTGTGAGGAAGCAAACACTGCGAGGACTCCGGCAATTCCGCTGGGTAGAAACCGGAGGGTGGTTTCGATCTCAGACAAGCCTTGGTAGTCCTGATATAGATAGGTAGCAAATACCAGAAAGATGTTGAAACAGGCCCAGAAGATGAAGCACACCACCTGAGCCGCCACATATGTGCTGTTTTTGAATAGTGCAAGCTTGATCAGCATCTTGGCATGTCGCCCTCGACGGGCGTGGAAGTTCTCCCAGATCAGAAATGCGGGAAGGAACAAGGCGCAAGAAGTACACAAAAGTACGAGCACCCACGGTGTTTTCCACCCCACCACGTTGCCTTCTGATAAGGCCACAAGCAAGCAGACGAGCGCTGCCGTGATCAACGCCAGTCCAAACAAGTCCAGATCTCGAAGCGCTGATACAAAATCGCCGAGATGCAAGCGGGCAATGCGGCGATCGTGAGGGATGACGAGAAAAGCGAGCCCTGCCATGATGCTCGTTTCTATAGCCACTATCCAAAACGCCCACTTCCAGCTCAAAAACTGTCCCACTATGCCACCGAGTACACTTCCAATAACGTTCCCGAAGGGGAAGCCAGCGGAAAACGAAGATATAGCATACAAGCGGCCTTTTGCGGTTGGGTAGCTGCTGAAGATGATGCCCACAGCCGTTGGTAGACAGGCAGCGCTGCTGAGGCCTTGTATACCGCGGAATACGAAGAAGGGGATCTCGTGCGGCGCAAAGGGTGCCACAAGGCAGCTCAATGCGATGCCCACTGCACCAATGCAGAAGATCAGCCGACGTCCCAATAGGTCAGCCAGGCGGCCGAAGAGCAGAAGGGAACACGATGCCACTAGAGAGTTGGTGGTGATAACCCATTGTTGTCGGCCCAGCGGTATAGCTAGATCATGACTAATTTGCGGCAGCTCGATGACACAAATCTGGGCGATGGCGGTATTCATAAAAGAAGCGTTGGCCAAGACGAGTGTCAAGGTGAGCATGCGGCCGAATGAAAGATCATGTGGGAGAGCGGCCGAGGGCGAGGGCGCTGCTGGTGACGGTGAGACGCCATGGCCAGTAGGAACGTCCTCCTTCTCTTTTTCGTGTTGTTCGTTGTGGGCGTTTTCGGAAAGTGCATCGCCAGCCATAGTCTCAATGTCTTGCCGATAACGTGGGGAGAAACGCGCTTCAAGAGATTCTGCATGGCGAGATGGTAATGCACACAGCATCCTTCAGAAGCCATTCTCGCAACATTCGATCGCCATTGGGTGACGCGTGACGCAGCGTGCGTCAGTAACCGCCGACGGCTAGATTGAGTACACCCTCGTATACTGCCCAGGTTTGATGCAGTACTCGAAATGATCGTGAGAATGAGGCCTGGTGTCTATGATGGCATGCTATCGAGTTGATCAGCGTCATCAGATGAGTACAGTGAGCTTTGCTGGGTGATGAGTGATGTTGATGTAAAGTATGATACGTGTGAGACTCGGTTATCGCAGCTTTTACTGTGGTATGAGATATCTGCTTTGGGTTAGAATGCCAAGGATAGCATAATGCATCCTTTTCCACGCATCTTCTATGTCCACTCTCTTGACTCTCTGTTCCTACATCACGCAAGTCTCACACGATCCCAATGCCACACTCTGTATTTAGCATCTGGGCGAGGTGCTGAGCAAAACCACACATTGGTAAGCATGTCATTGATACAATCGTCAGTTCAGCCACAAAGGTACTCAGCTGGTACATCATCTTGAGGTCTAGAAAGAAGCTGTGCGCTCTTGCTTCTGGTCTTGGACTTCTAAGGCAAGTTCGTGTGGCTTCTGTCTTTATCTCGATCGTCTCTCCATGTGGATTAACTACCCGACTGTCTCTTATCAACGTTTCTTCGCAGAGGAAGAGGAAGAGCGGATGTTGTTTGCTATAAATCACCTCGAACGCACAGGGTCGCGAAATTACAAAAATATTACTTGCTGGGATACTCGGCCAATACTTTGCAGCATCTGGATGTACACTCCGAGGAACAATAACGAAAGTCCGAGACACAATCACAGCAGGACGAATATGATCTTCCTTCCTTTTGAAAAGTTGCCCATGCCAGGACTCAATGACGAGTCGATTAGAAAACAGCAAGGGCGTGCATGGATAATTGAAAGATTCAAGCGACATCAGCCAACGAAACAAGTGCGGCTGATAAGATCAAGGATCTTACATCGACACAAACCAACGAGAAGTTCTTCGACTCGAAACTTTGATACATAAATTTCGATCATGGCAGATAATTCTGGAAAGTCCGTGGCCGTAGTCGGGCTGGGAGCTTGCGGCCTGGTTACTCTCAAGAATCTACTGGAAGCCGGGTTCAACGCAACCGGATTCGATACAAACAGCTACATCGGCGGTTTGTGGGAGTGGTCCGATGATCCCAACAAGACGACGGTTCTGAAAAGCACTGTGGCCAACTTATCAAAACATCTTGCTTGCTATACGGACTTTCCATATGAGGACAACATCAAGAACTATGCAACAGGGTCAGAAACAGCAAAGTATCTCAACGATTATGCCGACCAATTTGGAATAAGAGAGAACATTCGGCTGAACACAGCAATTCAGCAAGTGAGCCGGGGCGAAAAGTCGTGGCTACTTAGGACTTCTGATAAGGATGGCCAAGAGCCGGAGACTTTGGCTTTTGACAAAGTAGTGATGTGTATTGGGCTCCAAGTCCAGGCTCCCAAAATGCCTACGATTGCGGGACTTGAGACCTTTGTCGGGAAAGCGACTCACTCGAATGGCTACAACAGAGCGACAGACTATGACGGGAAGCGTGTTGTAGTTGTCGGTCTCGGAAACACAGGACCGGACGTTGCTGTTGACCTGATAGGCCATGCCAGTCATCTCTGGCTCTCTCACAGATCGAGCAACGCAGTTTTCAAAAGAAACGACGCAAAAGGAAGGCCCGGTGATCATATATTCTCACTCAAATTGACCAAGATTGGCGGGCTTTTCAACAAATGGTTCCCACACTTCTCGCAGCAGATGGCACTGGTGGGAATGAAGAGGTTGCAGAAGCAGGCGTTTGACTTGAAGCCTGAATGGGGTTTGGGAGAGCCTCAAATGCCTATACGTAAAGTGCCCACCATGAACGAGCACCTCATACCGGCTCTCCACGCTGGCAAGCTAAGAATGAAGCCTGCATTGAAGTCAATAGACGGCAGCACACTTACCTTTGCAGACGGATCGAAACTTGAGAGTGTTGACTCCATCATCTTCTGCACTGGCTTCCGTTCTGACTTCTCCTTCATGGCTTCAGAAGTAGATCCGACAAGAAATACACGAAAAGACTGGCCCAACTTACCTGGCGCTAACGGCCGTCCACTGCCTCGTCTATACCAAGGAATCTTTTCTCTCGACTTTCCAGACTCTCTCGCATTTCTTGGCACATCTCCATTGTCCTTCCAGGCTTGTCTCAACTACGACATCTCAAGTGCAGCCGTAGCGCAGATCTGGGCCGGCAAGTCTGCTCTGCCATCACTTCAGGAAATGAATGAGAATGTAGATGCACAGCACGAGTGGGTTTGCAGCATCGCGAGAACTGGCGACCTGGCCAACACCAACCTTCGAAACAACTGGGAGTGGTTCAAATGGTGCGATGAGGCGGCTGGAATCGGTCTCGCAAAGAGAATGGGTTATGGACTAGAAGGCTGGAAGTTTTGGCTGCAAGACCGGGATTTGTGTAAGCTTGTGATGGACGGTATCATGAGTCCGCATCTCTTCAGGCTTTTCGATGAAGGTAAACGTAAACCTTGGCTTGAAGCAAGGGATGTGGTGGAGGCGGTCAATGGCAAAGTAACATAGAGTCAGACGACTGTTCTCCATGGATACAAGATACGCCCAGGATTGCAGCTGCGAACATGAGTGTTGTAAGGGAAAGTCTCTCTTTCACGCCGGCTGCTTTCCAAATTTAGCAATGCGAAAAGGTATATTATCGTATCATGATTCAAAGAATCTTCTCCCAGTCATCCTATTCGACTGTTAGGATTCACAGAAGTCAGAGAACTTCCTTATGAGCTTGTGGGAGGCAAATGATGGATCTCAACTTCATTGGACATCTTAGGTCTGCCAAACTTTTGCATTCTAGAGCAAACAGAGCCAACTGGGATCATCGAGTATGTCTAGCTTGTACTCTCCGTCTGCTTCGAAAGTATTCCCGCCGTGGCATGTCCCCGGCTAAGCTTTCGATGGATGGAAGGTTTGTAAGAGCCAGAGTTAGCCTCCACGCTTCCACTCGACATAGCGCTCATGACCAATATTGCCAGAAGCCTCAAGAACATCGAACTCCGACTGTGCACCCGGCTGACCGCATCGCAACTTCAGTCGTAGAGGCCATTTCTCCACGACGGTATTCGTCTGCTTCATCAATATACCACCCGGGAGCAGTGTGGTACTCTCCGCCTCGAGCTCCTTGAATTCCCTATCGATCATGTACCTGCGAGTTTTGATCAGCATACGTCCGCCATCCGCAGTAGATACTCTACTGACCTGTTAAAGTAGCCATCAAAGTCCCGGAATATTGAGGTAGCCGCGCCGATTCGGAGCATGAAGGGATCGTACTCAGAGAAGGTCATATCGGGAGACGGCTTGAAGAACTTCATTGTGCGCTTCATCTCCAATGCACGCATGGTCTTGGCGAGCTCCGGATTCTCACACATGGGGTGTGCCATTTCGGGTATCGCGTTCATGAAAAGAGTGATGAGAGTAGCATGAGGATTGTCCTTCTTGCCCTGCAACATGACTCCGAGACGAGCCAAAGTCTGCTCGATTCCCAGGTAGAAGCCGTCTGAGATGTTGGATACCTGATTTGGTGGTCAATGCTGGGCTTGAACTTAGACTGATGGATGGGTAAAATCCTACTTCAACTCGTGCAAAGGCCTTGTCCTTGAGTCTAGCGTGGTCCTTAAGATTCGCGGCGTTGATATTGAGGAAGCTGAAGTAATGGCCATGCTTGGCTAGACGGTCGTGGAAGCTTCCAAGCTGTGCGCTGATATGATAGAAGAGCTTGCCGTGCAAGTCTCCAGTTGCTGGGCCTGAGTCGGTCAACAAGACCTCAGGGAGGGACCAACCTTGCAGAGGATTGGCACTGTCCATCATGGGCCACATGGCTGATTGGAAAAAGGTGCTAGGCAAGGCGTCAGTAGGAAGGATGCGGCAAGCATGATCAAAACCTACGGGTTCGGCACAACAAACGCAGCCCGCGAGATCCCAAATGGCAGGAGAATACCCTCATCAAAGAACCTGCTACCGCCAAGACGGTGCACCGGCTGCAGAGAGAATAGCCAACGATCCCGGTAGTCCTTTCGCTGTGGAGCCAAAGTGACGGCAGCGCGGATGCTTTGAGCATCATGTGCAGACAGGCCTGTAGTCTCCTGCACGTACAGTGCCAGTTCACCCCATCTCTGCTTTGACAGCTCGACGCGGCACACGTTCTTGCCGATTGTCCACGTCTTGCCCAGCATAGTATCTGCTGCCTTGCTGGAGATCTTGCTGTTGACGTCCTCAATCATGGGCAATATTCTCGAGGTGAGGATCTCGATGTCGCTCTTACGAATCAAGGCTGAGTACCACAGATGAAGCGCGCATTGTGTAGCCTCGGAGCGGTCTGGAACCATTAGGCAGATCAGGGTGATGATAAGGTTACGTGCGACAACCTCAAAGTCCATATCGTTCACGAAAACGGAAATCTTGTTGACATACGAACCTGAAACCGATCCAATGGACTTGACGACGTTTCTCAAATCTCCAGAAGCTGAGAGGCTGATGTTAGTGGCTATCAGCTCCCAAGGTTGTGTTAGAACTGACCTGCGAAAAGGAGGTCGAGATCGTTGGTGTGGCTTTCGCCTTCGTTTGACTTGAGCTTGAGAACGTCCAAAGCAGGGATGTTTCCCCAGAAGTACTTGTTGTCTCCGTGCGTAATCTGTCCAGGAGACCCCATGAAGGCGGGCAGGCGGCGCTCCGCGACCCAGTCGGGCTTCCATGTGGTCTTGAGGAGGGCAGAGGTACACCACTGCTTGTGTTCGCCGCGATGGGCGACTTGACACTTGCGGCCACAGTACTCAACTTATGTCAGTGATGTGTGAAGAATGCATTAGAAATGGAGACGCACGACGACCAAAAGGCAACCCGAGCAGGCCGACTTGCCAGGACCTTGACATGATGCGCAGATCAGCCCGTTCTTGGCAGGCGCTGCGGACTCCATGGTGATGATGAAGTCTGATTTTGAAGGGGTGAGGATGTAGCCTGTGAAGATGTTGACAGTTCGAAACTTCAGATTCGACACTTCCAGACAAACGCGGAAACGGTTCATCCCGCTGTGCGTCACCGTAGCAAACACAGCACTTTCCATTTTGCCGTTTCCCCGGTCAAAGGCAGATCTTACCCACCCTCAAGGAGACTTGTAGTCTTTTGTGGAACTCAGCGATATTGTAACGATAAGGGGTTGTGGACTGCACGTGATGCCGAGAATCACATGAAAGAAGGGTCCAACGATCTGCTCGGGGACAGATATCGCCAAAACTACCATACAAATCTTTGCCGAACGCAGCTGATAAGAGTCCAATTTTCTTGCGTAGCAGAGTCAAAACATGAAGTGCAACAATGCCGCTGCAGAAACTTGAAAGGTCTGAAAATGGCACATGGAAGACAACAACGAAAACTACATGCTTCATGCTCGGGTCTCTCCCTCTCACGACGAACGAAGATGTAGCGTGGAAGGACCGAAGTAAAACCTCCAAGTCAATCTCCAGGATAGCGACCCGCTCCTCTGTCCTTCGAGCTTTGAGAATATTCCGTCGAATTGCTGGCTCTTCTTCAACATTGAGACTTCTCCATGGTAAACTCTCGTCCCGACAGCCATAGTCCTGTTGTTCTCAAACTACTTTTCAACCTATGACAAGGGCAATATTGCCATGATTCGCTAAAGACTCATCGCGGTGGAGGTTGTCCACCATATGCACATTGCTTTGTCTTCTCCTTATTCATTTCCGGCACGATTCTCAATGAAATGTCCCAAACTTTTTCTTTGTTTGATCTGCTGCATGCACTTGCAAGTTCAATTTTGGTATCCTGAGACGTACTGATGGTCACAATCTCGACTTCTCCAAGAACTTGAATAGCGCCCCGAGACCACCATGGATCGCCTTCGCAATGCCTATACTGCCATCACTGGTCTCTTCTCACCCGTTGTTGATGGAACCGCCCCCGCTTCTGGGCCTCGCCCAAGAACGCCTCAAGCGAGGTCGCGCTTACCAAATCTTAGCAGAACTCCCAGAGTTACTGCTTCTCCTATAAGGTCAGTTTATCCCCTTCAGCCCCTTTCTTTTTGGAGATCTAATCATGGTCAGGAAATTGGCTTCAGTGCCACTGTCACTCGGAAGTGGCACGCCGCCCAGAGCCATTGGTCTTCCCCCCAGGCCGATCCGCTCGCCCGAAGAATTTGTTGACTGCCTGGTAAAAGTAGTTGAACGTGAAATGGCCAGGCAAGAGCTTGAGACGTCAATCGAACAACGTCCGTCTCAGTCTGTCCCGCGCGTTGTACATCAGCACTAATGGAGAGACAACAGTGCAAACTGAGGTCGCAAAACACGAGGGTTTTTCTCGACTCCCTACAAGTATCCTATGACCTTCTTACCACCCGCAACCGTCCGATTTCCCAAAAATACCTTGACAGCGAGCTTGCTAATATCCAACGACTTCATCTGGCTCTAGAGGACACTAATGGTCTAAAAGCGAAGCTCGAAGCAGCGACATTGAGCCTCCAGTCAGTGATTAGCCAACAAGAGAAGGTCATACAGCGTGTCTATTTCGTTGGCCAAGAAATTGTCGATGGCAGTCGCGACAGTGGAAGGATAGGTCAGCTTGAGCTCACACGCCAGCAACTTGGCGAATTTCTAGACGCACTGCGCTGCCGTGAGATCTTGACTAATTCCGAGGAGCGACTCCGACAAATGTGGGAGAGAGTCAAACGATCTTGGTCGTCCGGTGACAGCCGAGACGTTCGGGATCAGTGCATGCAAGAACACAATGATGCCAAGGCAGCAGTGCAAAGGAAAAGGAAAACTCAGAGACGGATCGAATCTGAGTTCTTCGATACCATGTACCCGATATTGATTCGACTTGGACTACTCGCAGATCCAGCTCCGACCAGCGTAGCTTCTAGTGTCGCAGACATGCGTCTCTTGAGTCCTGTGTCTCCTGGAGAAGTTCGTGAGGTATCACCACCACCGGAGCCAAATGCTCTTCTGGATGAAGTCCGACGCTTACGGAATGTCCTGGGCTCGGTGACACGGCGAATCGAGATTGTGAAGCATCAGTACTACCACGGCCTAGCCATTTACTTCAACGTCTACGCAAGCGGTACAAGGGAGCAGTTCGACGCGGAATACGCCCTAAACAATGATGGAAGATCGTTCGCCCAGCGTATGGCAAGAGCAACACGATTAGTAGGGGAGAGTCAACAGGAGTACGACGCAGCAAGGGCTGCAGCTACAGAAGCTGGAGTTGAAGACCTTCCACTCAGCCCTGTTGAGCTTGCAAGTCAATCGGGCGACGGTTCTACGTCATCCACTGGACAGAACGCCGATGCCATCAGAGCGGCACGGGCGCCTGGTAACACACGTCGGGTGAGGAGGTTCGCAAGGGGAATTGTCCGCAGCTACGTGCCAAGCTCTCCATTTGTGCGGGAAGATACTCCTCCTATGCCAGATAGTTTCCCTTCCCCGGGGAGTGATCCTGTACTACCGGGCGAATCGATCAGCGTGGTCGGGGGCTTCTATACATCATGAAGAGTTATCACAGCCTTGACGTATAGAAACAGCCAGCTGGCTCGCTCGATTGAGCCTTGCAGATTTACATCGCTTCGGTCTCAACGTGCATTCTCCTGCATCCTGCATGAAGTTATGGAGGAGAACTAGTAGCGTTGCTGAGTACAGAAAAGACTCCGACCAGCAGCGATGATTGCAAATCGAACTGAAGATCGGCGACGACGTATCCAGCCTTTCGTCCGACTTCCATGAATTCAAACTCCCTTGAAGTTGACTCCTAGCCTTTCTCATCATCGAAGGTTACACGCCCCTGTGACGCTGTTGCGAGTGATGAAAGCGTCCTTCAAGACATGTTCTCGTTTTTCTCTTGAACGCTTCCGTGCAGGTTGTCCTTGAGTTTCTTGGTTGACTTAAAGTCTTTCGAATCATGCTGCCTCTTCAACGATGCTTTCGCATCGTCTTGAAGTATTGGCAGTGTAGAAAGTGCGATCTCTCCTATGACACCCGTGAAACCTGATGGGGTAGTGACATTATCAATCTTCTTCATACGTGCGGCTTTCTTGTTTCCAATCATTTCTGCTTCGTCGGACTTCCTGGCAGTAGTGAGTGTCTCGTCGGCAGTTACAGGTGACGGCGACTCTGCCATGGTTGTTGTGTCATCGAGCTCGGTGCCAGCTTGCGTCGCGTTGTCTTCCTCGAGCGAAGCAGCGTCGGGATCAGTTCCCTCTGCACACGAGGGTAAGTCTTCCGCTTCTACTAGCGTCTGTAGGAGGTCCTTGCCCGTCGAAACAGTGTGTCTTGGCTGAGAAGTGGGAGACGATGTAATTGGCGGCAACTTTCCAGTTGTACTCGCCGCACGCTCAGCGAGCTTCGACAGTGCGGGCATGTCCTTGTGGGTCTGAGATGAGGAAGGCGAGCACAGTGCGTTAGTAGCTGTGAGGGGTAGGGTGCTGTTTGAGATTGAGGTAGAAACTTCCCCATGCGCAGTGCCGACGAGCGACAAGGCTGCTGCATCAAGATAGGGATCAACTTGGTTGCCGTACTCATCGCTCGTAACGGTTGCGAGGTATCGGTCGTCGTCATCTTGGGTGTTGCGCGGTTGTCCATGCGAAGACAGATGCTGCCCAAAAACAGCTGGCGTGACTCTGGTAGCTTGATCATGGTAGAACCGAGCCAGGCTGCTGTGATGGGCTGCAAGATAATTGAAGGCTGCGAGATTGTGGAAGGCAGGAGTGCCGTGAGTGTTCTGCCGATGTCCGTGCTGTTGTCCAGGCACCACGGTCGCGATGCTGGAGGTTCGTGCCACACCGGGCTTGCGAGAAGATTCGGCCTCTGTATTTGATGACGGCAGGGCAGGCTTGTTTGGTGGATGCGCATCGCTGCGAGCGACTTGAGTCTCCGTCAAAGGTGGAAGGGGTTGGCTCGGAGGATCTCCAGACCGCTGAGCGCGAGACTCATCATCGGAGACCTTGTTGTTTGCTGCTCTGGAACTGTACTTGCCAGATCCGGGCAGTGGCGGTGGCCGCTGGCCAGGCGAATTTGAAGAAGACATCAGCGCTGCGAGGTCGAGGCGCGTGATGTGGAAAGCAGAAAGAAGCACGTTGGACGAAGTGCTAGAGATCTTTCTCGATTAGCTAAGATGTACGTGCGGGATGTAGCGCTGGACGACAGCCCGAGTGCTTGACGTCCGGGCCGACGTTTAGCCACTAGCGCGGATCGAGTGAATGTGAGCTGGGAAGCTTTTCTCGCCGCGTATCATCATTGTAACAGACCAATGTATCAAAGCTGTGTTTGTGAAGTTGAAGTCCGTATTCAGTGTCGATCAAGCCCTCACTCTTGGGTTCTTGCACTTTTCTTGCTTGCGAAATTTTCGAGCTGAGAATCGTTATCGTCACCATCATCCTCATGCCATCGACCTGCTCTCCTGCAAGATAGCATGACTTCCCCATGTTCAATGTCGACAAGTCTCTGCCCTCCACACAGCCAGTCTGGGACAGAGTCTCCTGCACAATGCCGTCCACGGTGCCGCCGGATCCCGTTGAAATCAGACGCATCCAGCTTAGTGAGTAAGTACCGGATCGGCATATATTCGTCATTCCAGTGCCTTGAGGTACAACTGGAACAGTTGCATTTCTTTGCCCTTCCACTTTTGTTACACGTTTCGCTTGCAATCGAACAGGACACGGATTCACGACCACGGAGACTTGGATCCATCGACATGCCATTCCGGTGAAAACTGGACATTAATAATCCACAGCAGTATGTATGCATCCATAGTTCGATCTGCCAGTTCTCAGCACGCAGAGCAATCTCTCAACAATGCTTCCATGCCACGACCATTCCAATCATGCTCAGTACGATCGTCCTCGCTGGCTTAATCCGTCCATTGATCAGAATTTCCAGCACCCACGATGCAGCTTGCAATAGCTCATCAACGCCGCACATGCTTCCCAAAACACCCCTTCACCCTCACCACCTTCGCCCTCATCACTGGGAAGACTCGATCGTCCTCTTCCGACTCTTCGTAAACCATAGCCTCATCAAGTCCTTCACTTCTCCAGTACCCTTCGCCTCCCCGACCGCCTCCCCGTCATCCTCACCCATACCCTCATCATCCAAACCCTGCCCACTGTTCCCAACTTTCCAATCCTCACCCGTAATCTCTCGATTCAAGATCTCCACACTCTTCCCAACTCGCCGCGCCTCAAATTCCACCTTACTCTTCTCCCAAATCTCCCGCCTCCTCCCCTGCAACTTCCAAATAGCCTTCTCAATCCGATCCAGCTCCTCCAACCCATCCTCCAAAAACCTCAACGCCGGCTTCGAACTGAGCTTTCCCAAATTCTTCCTCAGCGGCTCAAGAACAACCTTAACATCCTCGAGAAAGCTATCCGGCAGCGTCACAAGATCCAAACCCAATTTTCCGAGAGTCAGGAATTGTGCAGCCCAGCGCATATGTTGCACAAGAGCCTCCATTTGGGTAATGAGCGCGGGCTTGAGGGTAGAAGGGAGGAGGATCTGGTCGTTGGAATAGTGGGCTGTGAATGCACGCGCCTCCTTCAGCTTGACGACCAGAAGCTGGGCGGCGGAGGAGAGGGTCATGGATGGGTGGTAGAAGTGGTTATCTGGATCCGGGAATGAGGACTCGAGTCGAAGGGATTTTTGTGAGGAGGCGGTGTGGTTGCGGGCGGATTCGAGCTCTGATTGGCGGGTTGCTTTGGAGGGTTGGAAGAAGACTGACTGCTTGTTGGCGTTCATGATGTCGATTGCTACTGAGTCCTCGATGGCTTCCATCCAGTCGTAGCCATTGTTGTCGTCGACATCCTGATCGGCAACGTAGAACTTAATCCGCCGCGGTGGTTTGACACGTCTCGTAGCGGCACCGTCCGCACTGGTAGGGACCGACTGTGAGGCATCTGCTCTCTCGATTGCCTTCGCGACCTCCTGAAGGTCAGCGCAAGAGAAGACATTCTTCTCAGCTGGCCAAGTCTCCGCCGTCGTGTCGAGTTGCACCTGAGAAGCATACGCAGCTGTATCCAACGCATCTTCCTTCGTGGGCGCCGCGTCCTGATCCTGCCATCGAGACATAACTCTATAATTGAGACTCGTGTTCAACATGCTACCGAAATTCTCTCTCTCCTCCTCAGAAGCATGCTTGAGCGTCTTCGCCATGGAGAATTCAGATGCCGGCACGTTCAGAGTGATCGGGGAAGCGTGCGGACGCATTTTGCAGAATGGAGTGGGCTTTGGCTCTGTGTTGTCTTCGGGTATCGTTCTGCGAGGGCGCATTTTCTGTATTGGCCTGAACTTTGTCTCGGGGTGGTTCTCAAAGGTGAATTCGGTAAGTGTGACGGGGATTTTGTCGTCCATGGCGGGAAGACTGTCAGTGACGCTCTTCTGCTCGGCGATGGGTACGTCCATGGCAGCGGAGCCGGAGATGAAGAGCACTGGAGGGACGTGAGCAGTGTCACCGCCGGGCAACTTCGAAGCGACTTCAGTATGCGTCTCCTCGGGACTCGGCGTCATCTCGACGGTCGCAGAGTGCGCGCGGTTCTCGCTGATCTCGCCAGGCGTCATGGTGGTCTATCGTGATGCGATGTTAGTGGTTGTGCTGGTTTGCGGATGTGGTGATGGATGCCGATGCGGAAGATGCAATTGTTGGTGGTGTTGTTGATGTTGAGGTCATGTGGATGACTCGGCGAATTGAGGACACGAGCGAGACTTTGTTTGCCGCTCGGCCTTAGGCTAGAACTCGGGCGCTAGCGGCACGGAAGGCTAGCGGGACTAAAGGGTCAAGTGAATGACATCCGGTCCGTGCGCCCTAGAGAGCAAGATGCGCATCGAGTACGGTCCTCGAAGCTGTGCTTTCATGTGCTTTGTCGGCTCCGTGGTCCTTTGCACTCGCCCCACTGTAAGCTGACCATGCAGCCTTAGAAGAGCCGTCTAGAAATTGAGATCGATGAAGCACAAGGAACGCTTCTGGCATGGCCGGCATAGCGGCTGGTGAAGTTTGATCACAGGTAGAAACACATGTGAGTTTTCGAATCTCGACGGAACACATCCCACTCTGAGCGTCGGCAATTTCGCACACGTCTGAACCTGCCGTCTACCCAGACGTCTACCCTTTGTTCGCAAGGACTCGGTAGTCACGGTAAACGCTCCAAGTGGTCAGAAATAGTGGTCTCCCTGCAAGCCCTGCGATAGAAGTCCACATGATATGCCAACGCGGAGTGTAGATTGAGTAAGACCGAAGAAGTTTTAACTTTCATTGGGTATATCCAGAAACGCCGGCTTCAAGACCAGGACATGCCCCTCACAATCCTGAGAAGTCCAAACCATTGCGCTTAGCAGTGACAGGACCCTTGCCTCGCTTTCTCTTCTTGCGACGCTTTCTCGTCGTCTCCTCGTCGCTGCTGTCGGCCTCTTCCTCTCCAGCATCGCTATCCTCCGAAGAGTCCTTGGCACTTCTCTTCAAGGCCGCAGTCTCAAGCTCCTCTCCGTCCTCAGCATCAGAATCCTCCTCCTCGACCTCATCCTCGTCGTCAGAGTCTCGCTCGCCAGCCATGTGTTCCCTCCACACCTTGACAGTCTGTCCTCCGCCTGAGATCATCCTTCCGCCAACATCGAAACCAAGCTCCTGCACGCCCTCAACCTCATCATGCATGACCTCACCCACAACTTTATTCTGACCAAGCCGCACGAACCTGACTCTGCCGTCTCCCATACCAACAGCAACCTTGTGTCCCATGCCACCAATCCCATAAGGAACATGTGCCATGCAATCCAACGTCTCCTTCTCTCTACTGACTGTAATCCTCTCGTCCTGATCATCCCATTGACCCTTTTCCCACAGCGTAATGACTCCATCCCCACCACCCACCACCGCCTTCTCGCCCGTACTGCCGCTGCTCTTCTTCGCAGGCAGACCAGTCACGTATAAGCAAGAAAGCAGCAATTCCTCTTGATCCTCGCTCTTGGCCAGCACACCTCTTCGCAGGTCTGTCAAAGCGAGGGTAGTACTTCCAGTAGTAAGCCATTGCTTGCTGAACCCAGATGTGGAAGCCGCAGATGGCGGGATGGGGGTGAGAGAGGAGATGTAATCGGTATGCGGGTGGAATGTCTGGCTGGGTTTTGGTGTAATGGTAGAGGGAGTCTCGCGCAAATCATAGATGTGCAATGCGCCAGAATCGGTGGAAAGGAGCAGAGTCTGCGGGGAGAGAGCATGGACTACAGTTGGCGCATCCACGAGCGTTCTCGTTGTTGAAGGGTCGATGGGAATACCGACTTTGCTCGTCACTTTGCCCGTCTCGCTGTCGGCTGCTTTGACGATTCCATCGGTGCCGGCCGAGTATAGCTGGCGGCCGTCGAGACTGTAGGCCAGACAGCGACATGATCCCTTGTGTCTGCGAGTGCGCCAGGTCGTGTCGAATGTGTCGGTTCCGGCGCTTCCTCGTCGTCCAGACGGCTGCACTTTTTCCACTATTGCGCCATTGGGGTCCACGGGTGGAAGCTGGAGCGATGCGACATGGCCGCTGCTGAGACCAACAGCTACGAGGGCAGCTGTTGGGTGGACGGCTTGTGCAAACAGCTCGCCTGTGAGAGGCAGCGTGCACAATGTGTCAAACATTGGAGCATCTGGCTTCATGTGTGGAGTGCTGGAAATTTGAGGTAATGTTCCATCCAAGTCCAAGGGAAATTTTTGTGGAATTGAAGACAAGGTTTAAAGCGGAAGAATAATCTTTACGAAAGTCGTCTAGCTGTTGTAAGCCGTTCATCAAGTGCGAGTTTTCATCAAACAGCGCTTACTTCATCAACAATACAGGCTCTGATTGGCCAATTAGCGACTTTTTAAACATGTTTATTCTAAAGGTATTGTTTATTAAGTTTGTAAAGTTATTTAATTAAGTTACTATCTATTTAATACCTATTACCCTTACCCTTACCCTTAGACTTATCGTTACTATTAGCTAACTACCTTATAGCTCGTCGCTTTTAAACTACTACTAGTACGCTCTTAATTACCTTTACTATAGGCTACTTTTATCGTTTACTAGCTCGTACTACTAGTATTAGTAAGGATACTAGTAGAGCCGGAGGTAGTAAGGGTAGAATAAATAGCGTATCTTTAGCCTATTAGACTACTATAACTACTATAACTAGTATAACTACTATAGTATCCTTAAGGCCGTTATCTTAGCCCTTATCTTAGTAGATATAATCTACTAGTAATCCGTAGTCGTCTATATTAGTATAGTAGTTACTAGAACTATAGTAATTGTCCGTATAAGGCTTACTACGTCGTTTATAGCCGTAGTAGTTTGTCTTATAGCCGCCTTTATAGCGGTATTCGTATACGAATCTAGCGGGGATTCGTAACTACCGGCGGCTAGCCTTAGCTATAGTAATAATAGTATTCTTATACCCTACGTATATAGTCTAGTCGCTAAGGACGCCGTTAATCCTTAGTAGGTAGCGTACGTACTAGTAACTACGTAGCTTACCCTATAGTATTATAATACGGTATATATTAGGCCTATCCTCGATACGCTTAATAATTTAGCCGTTTACGATACGAGGGCTAAACTTAACTAGGTATTCCTTCGGTATCGCGATACTAATAACGTCGCTAACGCTAAAGGTACGGGCTTCTAAACGTTAATTATATACACGGTCGTAGTTAGCGTTAGCGGAGGCTTAATTTATAGATATTACGTCCTATAATATACGCTATTCGTTATTAATCTCTAGAACTATACTAGCCGTAGAGGTATAGATTATCCGCCTTATATTCTCCTTAGTAAACACTAGCTCGTTAAAATATCCGTATCTTTAGTCTCTAAACCTTAGTGTTATTGCCTCCTCTTAAACTTCCTCGGTAATTATAGGCCTATCGTCCTTATTAAATACGTCGTTATATACGTCCGCTAAGGCTATCGTAGTCGTCGTAACGCTAGCCGTATCGTCGTCGATCTTATAAGTTTTAGGGATTAGCTAGTCTACTAGTATAAGCTTACTAGTAACTTCTACGTAGTCGCTAGCCTCCGTAACTACGGAGATAGTAGCCTTATCTTAGACGGAGATGTCGGTAGGAGGGTCGCGGTTAAAGAACGCCTTAAAGGGCGTTATTTTAATAGCTAAGTACTAGGTATAGTTATAGATACGATATACGTTAAGGGTAGGTAAAACCTAGCCCTTCTTACTACGCTTAGTTTTATAGGCTATAATCCGCTTTTGAATTACTCCGTTAGCTTGTTCGATAACGCCTTATAACTATAGATAGTAGGGTATACTATAGACGATTTTAGTCTTATAGCTTTTTAAAAGGTGCTTAGTAACGCCTCTAAACTCTCTACCGTTATCAAATTACTAGAGCCTAGTATAGCCGTAACTATTAATGAAATCAAATATAGTAAGAGCGACTTTATTAGCCTCCTTTAACATAATCGGATATACTTTATAGAACTTAGTACGGTAATTCTTAAGGTAGAAAAGGTATAGGTACGAACCGTCCGGATTAGAGCTATAGTTAATAAGGTCGCCTTAGATCCTATCTAAGGTATTCTAAGTAAAGATATGCTTAATTAGGACGAGCTTCTTAGATAGAGCGATTTTTAGAAGGTTATAGACACGGTAATACCTATAATAGATTAGCTAGAGGGTAATAGGTCGTATTTATAGCTAAATACGTACTTTAGAACCTCTATAATATCCCTCTTAGTTATACCGTAGAAGTTCTTCTTTATTAACGCTTTTAGTAGCCTACTATAAAGTCGATATGTAGCAATGTATAGAACGCCTACTAATTACCGTTAGGGATAAAAACTAATCCTTATAGAATCAATGTACGTCGCTTATACGACGTAGGTTATATACGTACGTACGCTAAGAGGCGGAAGTATCCGTACTTAGCGTATCCTTATATTCTTAGGGCCGTAGACTTTACCTCCTCTACGCCCTTATAATTATCTTCTTCCCCCTAGTAGTACTACCCTTAGTACTATATAGGTAGGT